>PVLD010005697.1:0-109037 GCA_004027595.1 Dinomys branickii | reverse complement strand
TTTGGTGCATAAATGTTTAGGATTGTTACCTCTTCCTCTTGTAGCTTTCCCCTAACTAGTATGTAGTGGCCTTCTTTATCTCTTTTGATTGTTTTTGGTTTGAAGTTTACATTGTTTGCAAACATAATAGCTACCCCTGCTTTTTTCTGGGGGCCTGTTGCATGGAGAATTGTTTTCCAACCTTTAACTTTCAACCTGTTTGAGGAAGGGAGATATTTCTCATGACCTTGTTAATATTTGATGCTTGGAGAGAATATCACAATTCCTACAGAAGCACTTTGAAAATATCAGCCTCAGGTCAATACATTTATTCTTATAAGGAGAATTTAAACTCCTTAATTGCTTAAAATTTCAGAACTATATTGTTTTTTAAAGTGAATAATAATATATCTGAAATGTATCAATAAAAAAGTCAATATTTAAATAAATTAGCACTCATTTTAATTATAGTAGCAAAATGACTTTTATTAGAGATTTTTGTGATATCCAGAGCACTTAAAATTGTAACAAAAGAAAATTTAGCTTCTTTTCAAAGTAACTTTGTAAGTATTTGAAGCATCTGAGCACACAGGCTTATTTCCATTCCAGTAATGTACTCATTCTTCTTTTGAACTGAAATTTTTATTTATATATCCTTTGTAATATCTTTCTAGAAAAATTATAATTCAGCAGAGCAGTCAATGTATTGTTCAGCTTTCTCCCACATTTCCAAAATTAATGTCTGAGAAAATCAGCTTGAACAAACCTCACAGGTTCTATAACTTTTGTGTATAAAATAAAAGCTTCAGGAATGTTGTCCAGATCATTAGTGATCATCAATTTAAACTGATGACTGGATAATATGTTCTCTCCCAGCTATACTTTAATTCACTCCAGCCTCACAGTGCTTTTCATTGTGATCAACAAAGTAGCTGGACATGTGTCACATGACTGCTAGCAACGGCCCCACTGTCCGGTCAGATAGGATGCCAGGCCTGGCACCTGGTGAGTAATGATTGCCACCTGCTCGTGCCTGAGAATGCATTTCTATTCATCATGAACAGTGCAAAGCTAAGCCTCTTAATCATAATTCTTGTTCTCACAATAAACAAGAGATACAATTTGTAGACATTTTTATATCTTTATACTTTTCTACAAGATTATAACATATAACACATTATAGAGTGCATGCATTAATTCAAATTATCAACATTGCAATTATCACATTTAGTATTGGAACAGTCTGCTCTAAACCTGATCTACAGTGCTTTTCACAATAGTCTCTTAAAAATGCCTTTGAGCATAATCAACCTGTTGTTTGGAGAATCTTTAATAAAACAAAAATGCCCTAAATGCACAGAACAAAGGTCTAAAATTAGCAGTATTATGAAATGAATTTTTTCCTGATAATAAAAAGCCCTTTTAAAGATGCAAAATGCATAAAAAAAAAAATAAATAAAGATGCAAAATGCATCCACACTGTAATTATATTGTTCAGTGAAAATACTTTTTCAAAAATTGTTGGCCAGTAGTGCAGCCACATGACCTCACTCAGAATCAGTTCCTAATCAGCAAGCACCGCATGCACGGGCTTTCTCTCCCAGGAAGCCCCAGGTGATCAGTAAAATGGCACCGTCGATACACCGCAAGTTTGCAGCTCCGATGCCGAAACCAATGGCTTCTTCACAGTGTGACCTGATACAATGATACTAACAGTAACTAGAGCAGAGACTCCTTTTTTCTCAGGTGATTTTGAGAAATGCAACCCAGTCAAAAGCTCTTCCCCACTTTCAGGTCCAGGTCCACTGGCCCTACTGCAGCTCACCTTACCCATAATAATCCCAAAGGCTTCCAAATGCAGCCACCTTGGGGGAGTCAGGCTTCAAACTGTGATATTCACCAGGACACAGCTCAGCCCCTAAGATGGGTGCTACAGAAGAGTCCACTAACAGGGCAGAGAAAGTGACCAGTCATGGAGGACACTGACAGTGGGGTTGCCAAAGGCTCACCAGACCTGGTAAAGGCAAAGCTGAGCTATTCACCATCTGTGCTCAGGGGAAGCCATCAATCCATAGAGGCTTGGGACCAAGGTAAGGTGTGAACTCTGATAGTCTCTGAGTCTTTGCAAGCCAGATGCAGACGGGACTTGCAATTAGCAGGATTGGCTGATGTGAGGAAAAGATGGTAACGTAAGAGACGTAAGGGTTTAGGATTTGTGGACACTAAATGGCAAGGACTTTGAGGCCATGTTGTTCAGAATTTGAGACTGTCCTGAACTGAGTTTTGATGTTTCCTAGGAAAAGGTTGCTGCATCTCTGGAATAAGCAGAAAAACAAGCTACAACTTGTACTTCCCACGCAAGAGCCTTCTGGAATGCTAAACTAAACACCAGCAGAGTTATGTTTATAAAGACAGGGGATTATAAAATCACATCAGTAAAGGTGGCAAACTGTGTGGATAGTTTCCATTTTCAAGGGAAAAGTGATTACGTGGTGAGGGAGTAAAAACGTAATATCTAGAATAGGTAACTTCTGCTGAAAAGGGAAAACAGTCACATGTTAACAAAACCGAACTCAGTGAGATACAGCTGGAGCATGCAATTGACTCAAGAGCTAAAAAACCAAAGAAACATGAGCAAGGGATACTTTATGAGATCCAATGAGATGCGAGCTGTAGAAGCTACTGAAAAATTACAATTCCGAAGAGAGCGAAGGAGACAAGATTCCTCAAATATGAGAGGTGGTAATAAGCCAAGAAGGGAGAAAGCAAGTAGATTTGTGGTAACTGGCTACAAATAGAGGAAATTCAAAGCTAAGTTACTACAAATGGTAGCAAAACCATGCTAAGAAAGACAATTTGCATTGCATGGTGAAACCACGAGAGGAAATAAGGAGCGAAGCAAAGTTAACAGGACAGCGCACTGCAGATACCGTTGGTGGGTGGTGAGCTCCTCCATAGCCTCTGTCTGTGAAGGAACGGAGGGACAAGAGGAGCTGAAACACGGCCCTGGTGTCCAGCACAGGGCGAGGGGCTGCCACAGATGCAGAGGAGCAGCTGAGAGCTGCAGTCCCCTGTTATGTAGCCCCCACCCCTGCTCCCTACTGCTGGGACTGTTCTCCCTCTGTCTCTCACTGTCCACACCAGGGAAGGCTAATGAGCTACTCTGCAGGAACAAAGTGACGGCAGAGAACACCATGCACGTGCCATCTCTCCTCTGGGCTGGCCAGGCGGCATCCTTGCCCAGCTACCCTGGTGACCGCACTGGCTGAGGAAGCTCTGGTACCCACTCAGGGCTTCCCACCAATCACTTCCCCCAGCTGGAAACAGAGCAGGAATGCACCGAGGGACCACCTGACATGAGCGAAGTCCCCAAAGGACCAAGACAGACACTGAAAGGAAAGAGAAATCAGGTGCTGGAGAAAAGGGCAACAGGAATTGAGTTTTAAAATCAACTTATTGCTGCAAAACTAAGATCTGAATAAAGAGATTGAAAATGTACCCCTCAGTATAAAGACCAAAGGCACAATTTGATGGAAATCCTAAAAGATAAGAAAGTTGAAAGTCAGATCAAAAGAACAGGTCTTGCAGTGCCATTGGAAGCTAAACTAGAAGGGAACAAGCAGGAGAAGACTGTTTTCTGGGAAGACAGAGAAGCCTGTTTTTAGATTAAAAGTTACAATCCATTTCAGAGAGAATAAATTGTACAATTGCCTAGATATGTTGATGCATGCTAAAATATTGAAGATAGATGAAAATCACATCATCTACTACTTTGTGAGAGCAAATAGCATGAAAAAGAGAGCCGTATTGTCACCTGTCCCCCGCTGCATGCCAGAAGCTGGAAGCTGGTCCTCAACCAGTGCCTAAGCTCCTGAGGCGGAGAGGTCACCTAGACAGTTGGGCTCCATTTCCACGGTGACAGGAAGATGCTGTGGTGTCCATGGTTTCAGACAGAATTTCATCCTTGTGATGAGAAACCTGAGAAAAACAGGGGAGGTGCCCCAAATGGAGATGAGATCTGCCTAGACCTCACGTACAGTATGACAAACACAGCAGAAGTTCTGTAGAAGAACAGTGGCCAGGTACCTGTGCAAAGGTGGGTGTTTACTAGACACAGAGGGAGCACTTGCCTGTCATTCTTAATGATCACACACTCTACCCACCTCTGTTCACGTTCACACTCTACCCTCCCATTGTTTACACGCACTCTACCTGCCTTTGTTCACACACACACATTACCCCCCTGCTGTTTACGCACACTCTACCCTCCCACTGTTACACACACTCTACCCTCCCACTGTTACACACACTCTATCCCTGCTGTTCACACTCACACTCTACCCCTGCTGTTCACACTCACACTCTGCTGCCCACTGTGCACCCAGCTGCCCCTATTCTCACCCCCCGGAGGCGCCCTCATGCCGCTTCCTCTCCCATACCTCTTTCTTTGCACTCACCACTCACATGGCTCTCCTAGCCAATCTGTGTCCTCTGCCTGCACGGAACCTCGCTCTCCTGGTCCTCGTGTTCTAACCTGTACCACGTACACCCTGCTACTGCCCCTCAGTCCACTGCTGCAGGCAGCAGATCCAGGTCGGCATCTGTGTGCCCAGCTGAAGCCCATGACTGAGTCCTCCTCCTCCTCCTTCTCGGGAGCTGGGTGCTTCCTCCTTTCCTAACCTGTGTCAGATGTCAGATCACCCAGGCTAAGGGAAGAGAGCTCAGGGCTGTCACCTGGCCACTTGGGCTCCCACCCAAACTTTGGCTCTTATGTCTGAGTCTGGAAAACTTTAAGAATCAACAGGTTTCTGGAAGTTTCTTTTTGAGAGTTATTGTCATTGTCCCATATTTAAAAGAAATACAAAACCTCAGCAAATTAATGCTGTTTTTCTAGACAGCATCCATTAGCCCCCAAATCTCCAAAGTGTAGCTGCCTAGGGCAGACTCTGCATGCCCACTGCCCCTGTTATTCTCAAGTCACAAAATGTGAGGATGTACACTGTGGCTGTAGATTACTTTTCCACATATTTGTTTTAGTAGGAAGTGCACTGTTCTCTAAATAAAGGCAAAATTGAGGAAGAGATTTTGGGAGAATTCGAAAATGAGAGACCAGGGATGTGGCTTACTGGTAGAGAACTTGCTGAACTTGTACAAGGTTCTGGATTTGATTTCCATCAAAGAAAGAAAAAGAAGGGAAGAAGAGAGAGACACAGACAGACAGACAGGCAGGCAGGCAGACAGAGACACAGAAACACACAGACAGAGGCAGAGGTGGAGACAGAGACAGAGACAGAGACAGACAGAGACAGACAGAGTCAGAGACAGAGAGATAGAGGCAGAGAAAGGAGGGAAAGCAAGTGGGATGGGGGAGAGGAGAAGAGAGGAGAAAGGGAAAACGGAAGCAACTGCCCGGTGGTGAGGGCAGTGAATGTCTGTTTCTAAGGCCCTAAGCTGTGTTCCTGAGCCACAGGGACTCCTCCCTGAGCGGTCCTGCCAGTGCACTGCAATCCAGAACACTGGGCCAAGGTGGAAATGCCAGAGCTGGCTGTACTAAGTCAGGTTTAAACAGTGCTGTGAAGCCAGCAGTCTGAACACAGGTGCTACTTGGTGTTTTATTGCCAACACCACTCTCAGTAGCTGTCACTGAGTCAGTCAAGACCCAGCAACACTGGTAATGTGCAGACTCCTCCTCAGACCCTGCAGTGTCTGGCGGGGGACTTCCCAGAGTCCCAGTGAAGGGTTTGCTCATTCCTGCACGGCTGTCAACACACAGTGGGCCGTGCAATTGCAGAGCGAGCATCATCAAGACCTGGCTCCTCCTGTTGGTCTCCAGCTGCACCCCAGGTTCCAGCCCCAGTTCAGTGTGAGTGATTAGTGGGGTGACTGGGGCTGGTGCTGTCATGCACGGCTCAGGCTCCTGAGAGTATTGTCTGTTACCCCAGTGCAGGCTCATCTGCAGAGCCAGGTCTCATCTCAGGCCGCTTCTCTCTGGATACCAACGTGGACTCTTCTACTGAGACCAGAGGCTTACCCTCCTCCTCCCCCAGGCTGATTCTTTTGAGAACTCGCCTTGGGTCTTGCTAAGAAGATCATGGGATTCACGGCAGACTGCCAAAGAGCTTGTGTGTAGTTGTGTCTCTGAACCAGTCTGAGACAAGGCCCTAAAGTCAGTAAAACTCAATCCCTGCCAGTCATAGGCATTCAGACCCAGAACGCAGGTCTGAGTCGTGCTGTTTGGAGGACACTCTTGGAACCACAGGGTAGCGTGTGGGGCCTATGAGGAAGGCCAGTGCTGGCTCCATGGAGATGGACACAACAGAGAGGGCACAGGACCAAAAGTTCCAGGTGACTGCTGTGTTCCAGCCCACTGTGGACTTATTTTAATGACAACAGAGAGAGACCCTGACCGTGTTCCCACCCCACTGGAGCCCAGCGGGGCTCACAGTCATTCACACCCACGGATCATGACACAGAGATCATCGCCCCCACATCCCGAGGGATCTCCCGTGTCCCCGTCGCCTGGAGAACTTCACTCTGCCTCACCTCCTGCGCAGGGACAGCCTGTGAAGAACAGGTGGCTCGGTGGTGGTGGTGACAAGCCCCAGAAGGTGCCTCGGGTTGAAGGTGAGCTCCCATGTGGAAACGCGCATGAGCACCTGCATCACGGAGGACTGTGCAGCAGAGGCTGCATGAACAAGCTGCGGTGGACAAAGGCAAGCACCGGGAAAAGATGTACGATTCAGGGAACGACGCTGGCGTTCTCATTTTCAGTTCCTTGTTCAGAGTCTTCTCAGCTGCACGCAGAGCACAGGGGTGTCAAGGAAAGGCAATTCCCACTACAGTCCCCTTAAAACAGGAAGCCTGTTTTTCCTGAGATTTGGTAAATACATCACATCGCCCTCGAAGACCCCACTTGCTGAGGACCCAGGGAAAACTTTCGCGTGTGAAGAGATACTGTTCCATTCAGCATCTCAGAGCTGCTTTCCATAGAAATGTGTGTCTTCCTTGGTTAGATTTTGGCTTTTATTCTTCATGACCTTGACTTTATGTCATTGTTGAGTGCACTTCAGGATGTTAAATATTTGTGACCCTTTCTCCTCTTTCTCCTAAAGATCTTGTTGTGAGAATAAGCTTCTCATCATCTTTAAAATATATCATATTTTCAATTTAGTACCAGGAGCAGGAAAAAGAGAGAAGAAGCCAAGAGAGTAAAATACTCATTTTTGGAAACAAAGTCTTGCAAAGTTTAGTTATAGTAGTTCAGTTAAACTCACTTAACAATTAAGTTTCATTTTAAAATTATTAAAAATACCTTTGATCTCTTTGCCCTTTTCATTTATTTCTATAAAATACTTGTGTGTGTATGTGTGTTGGAGAAGGGTGTACGTGTATGTGTGTGTAGGTTGTGTGTAAGGGAGTCGTGTGCATGTACATAAATGTATGTATGGTTATGAGTGTCTATACGTGTGAGAGAGGGCTGTGTGTACATGTCTGTTTGCACACACACACACACTGAATTGGAACCCACAGTCTCGTTCATTCACAGTAACACCCTCAGCCCAAACACTGACCTTTTGAAAGAAAGTTGTTTTTTGTTTGCTAAGGCATTTGCAATGATGTTGGCTTTTAGTACAAGTAAATATTTAGCTTCAAAGTACAAGTAAAATGACCTTCAATCATTATGAAGAATATTTCAGGTTGCTCCTGCCCAGTAGTGGATGCTATTGACTCAAGAACACAAAGGCGGTGAATGCAGGCGATGCAGAGATGCTCAGTGGGGCCGGAGCCGTGGAGCACAAGAGCAGGGCCAGCCCAGCCAGGAGACCAACAAGAGGTTCTGCACTCTGGCTCAGGAGTAATATTTTAGGAGCTAATTCTTTCAATTCCACGGCTATAGTTCTTTTTCTCTTTTAACTTAGACAAAGGAAGCAATTTGCATTCTTAATTATCAACAATAAAGTTAGAAAAAAAGAATTACCAAAGTATTTGAGGAAAGTCTGCAGTGTTTTGAAATGTGTCTTGGCCAATTTGTTTGAGATCACTTAGAGCTCCCCAGCTTGGTTAGGTAAAAGCTCGCGTGTTACCACTTACTTCAGATGCGTTTCTCACCCTGAATTCTCTTCCATGACAGCATTGCTGCCCACCGGAAAACAGTGGGAGACACAGTCACCGGCTTCAAGTGCCCTCACTGCCCCTTCCTCTTCTCCTGGGCTCGTTTATACCCCGAGCCCCCATGTTTTCACTTGGACATTCAGGTCCCCAGGGCCTTCCCAGAGCACCAGCCAGGGAGGCACCGCTGTGAGAGGTCCAGTGAGCGCAGGCCAGCCAGAGCAGGGTGCAGCCCGAGCAGGGTGCTGCCAGCCTTGAGGGGGGCTCTGCCTCATGCTTCTGCTCTCCCAAGACCGCCGGTGCCCACCTTCAACAGACTGAGCTCAGGAACAGATGCCTTTCTACCTGGGGCTGCAGGAGCCTCTGTCCTGTGGACCTTAACTGGGGACCACAGGGTCCCTCTGCTGCACTGGAGAGGAACAAGGCTACATGAACTAAGATGCTACTTCAGTGATTTCCTGAACAAAATGTGCGTTTAACAAAATGCGACCTCTTCTCCCCTCAGTGGGCTGCCCTAGCTCTGCACTGAGCTCTGCACTGGCTTCCTGGCTTGGTGTCTGCTGACTGGTTTCAGGTCTGGGAATCTGCCTGGCCCTGTACTGATTCCACCCTAAGGAAGGAGCTGAATGTGAAGACAGGACAATGGGAGGAGCCTGGGTGTCCTTGGGCATTGGGGATGTGGCCACTGCCTCAGCTGCACCTGTACTGGGTTCTTGTCCACAGATGACTTGGTTCCCACACCAGGAAGAGACTTTCACAAAATGGAGGAAGAGCTAACTGTTCTTTCAGTCATGGAGTGTTTTGTCCTTTCAGTTACTCTGTAGGATGGGACTCACACTTTTTTTTTCTGCTGCTTCCATCTACATCAAGTGAGGTAAGATGGGCCTCTCTAAGAGTCAGCTAAGTTTCAGTTTTCTCTAGGAAAGGACACCACACACACCTGGGACCTAACAGGCGTTGTCATAGACCATGTGGACCAGGGCCTCTCAGTGGCCTATTGGAGGGCTCAACATATCTAGCAATTTATGAACACCATCTAGAGGCCTGGAAACACCTGCAACGCTCTGTGCTATTCAGAGAAATAGGGTGGGAAGCCCCGTGCTGGCTGCCCAAGGCCATAGGGATTGCGCTGAGGAGAGAGAGAAACCCATTCTCCTACGTAGATAGAGCCTGTGTGCCATCAGCTGGATGGAGCTGCACAGAAATCGAGACCTCCACTGCGGTGCCCACCCGGGGTTCTCAGTCACTGTTCCTTTGTCATGAAGGGAGCGGCTGGAGCTGAAAATCAGTCATATGTGCTGGGTAAGACAAAGCCGGGTGGGAGAACATGGGGAGCTCCTCAGCAATGTGACGAGCTGTCCCAGCTTGCAAGCTAGTTGCTGGACAGAGAGGTTGACATTGACATCAACCTCCTCAGTGTGTAAGTAAATGCCCTACAGTTCTTGAGCAATTCCTTTTCTCCCGTGGGGAGAGGGCTCCTCCTGACCCCAACTTTGTTTATTGTCTTTATTTCTCCATCTTCTGGACATTTTTCCCCAGGAACATAGAGATCTGAGCAGGATGAGGCATGTTAGAGCAGGAATGTGCTTCGATCTTCCAGATTTATTTTTTCTAACAATAAAAGCTTCTACCAAACCCTTTCCATCACTGGTCTGCAAAACCTTCTCAGGACTCCCCTTGGAGTGCTGTCCTAGCGCAGCTATCATTAACAGAAGGCCACTATTCTCTGGGAAAGGTCACTTGAGGTCATTCTCCATCTTCCTGGCTTGGGTAACACTCCCTAGGCCTCTGGCCCTGGAAACCTGGCCTCAGAACCGGGCTGCATCTGCAGCTCATGGCGCTGCATCCACCGCCTTAAGTGTGGCCCACCATGTCGCCATCTCTCCCTGTCTGTTTTCCTCAGCTCTGTATGTGCTGATCCTGGGCACTGTTGCCTCTTCCCAAAGCCACCTTGAGCATCTCATCTCTGAAACCACAGCCTCCACAGGTGTCTGAAGACACTTGGAAGTGACAGTAGGTTGACAAGCAGCACTGACCACCAGCGGGGGTTATGGATGCCAGCACTGGGATGGCCTTGGGTGGGTTTCTGACCAGCCAGCAGCAACTCTGGGACAGGATTTCCAGGTGGAGCCCTTCCTGGTTCCTGGCCCCTCCCCCAAAGGTCCACTGTGGCCATAACCTCCCTACCAGTCACAATCCACAGCTGTTACCCAAACTCAAGGCCACTGCTGGGGGCTGAGCTGCTGCCCTAGGCCCTGAGGACCAGGTCCAACCCAAGTGGACTCCCTTCTGCTGAGTGTTGGTCACCACACTGAAGCTCTGGGAAGGCAGGCAGACCCCATAGCAGACAACTGTTTCCAGATCACAGGAGATACCCCTCCACCTGGGTCAGCATGAGGAGGACGATCATCTGCTTGAGGCCCTGTGCACTGAGTGAGTGATATCCATCGACCCACCCTTCTCCCATCCTCCCCTTGCTCCCACTTGCGAAGCCCACCTTCCCATCTTTGGACCTGTGGGAGCTCCCATCCTGTGCTGTGGACAGCTGCTGTCCAGATTCTTGCATTAGACTTTTAAATTCCTGGCGACTGTCTTCTGAAATGATTGGCTCTGCATGTTGGCCACTGTGTGCAACAGGAAACCCACAGGGATCCACCGTGCCCACCTGCACTGAGTCCCTCTGCCTTTTCACAGGCTGCTTTTCCTTCCTCTCAGTAAGCAGTCAGTCTTGTCAGGACTGCTAAGCCTCTATCCTCCAGTTTCCTCCCAATTAAGAACAAAAACAAATTATTCCAGAAATATAAATTCCAGGTTTTTGTTGATACAGCAACTGTACCATCTTTTTTTACTGAAGAAAGGAAGGAAATGCTTCTCTGAGAGAAACGTGGAAAGTGTAAAGCTCTTGGCTGGGATTCCATAGCACCTCACATTTACATCATGCTACTCTGCACATCTGAATGTTAGGTTTAAAAGGTTATCTAGAAAGTGCCAGGTGGTATTTTGGATAACAGTAGAAGTTATACTTGACACCAGTATTTTAACTGCTATTTTCTTTTATATTCACTTTTAAACTAGTGCAACTCATTTTTAGGCAAACAGCTGCATCAGCTCAGGGTTTAATGAAGAGTAATGGACAGGGACACACTGAGAACCAGAGCTTCTAAAGCAAGTGTCAGAACCCGGACGTTTGCAGAACTCCTCCAGGGTTGAGGGTGCCTGCCCCATCCTCCCACCGGCTGTGTTCTGGGGTCAAGTGACAGAAACAGAATGTTCCAGAAGCAGCTCTGTGTGAGCCAAGCCAGCCCTGGCTTGAAGACTGTCTGCTACCCCTCTCTGCTCATCACTGTGAGCTTTCCCTACCTCTCTGCCTTTGTGAAATGGTAAAGTACTTTTTACTTGAAAACTCAATGGAGCATCCAATGTTAGGAATTTTTCTTCCATCTTGGAAAGACACACTGTTGACTCTCTGATCCACAGGAGATGCTGGGATTCCGTCTATCCTAAACAGTGATTTACCTGAGCTGGAGCCCAGGCAGTAGAGGATTATTCTTAAAAGCTAGAACCTTCTGAAGCTCTGCTCCACTCTGATTACTGTGTGATCTAAGAGGATCCTTCAGAATTGTAAGTCCACTTTCAGCAGGAAAAATACAGACAAATGTGATCTGTTTTAATAATACTGATGATTTCTAAAATTACTTTTTAATTTTCATTACTATTTTGCCAAATTTTCTCATAGGAATTACCTAATGAAGTCATCAGAAAATCTTGTATCCCTGGGCATTAAAGAAGCAAAACTAGTGGTGCGGCGAGGTGGTTACAACTAAGCTCTCCGCACATGGTCCTCGGCCACATCCCCAGCCCAGTGCCTCAGTTTCCCGTCAGATTTTCCCTCCTGTCCTTTCTGGGCTGCGGACTAGCAGTCTGTGCCTTTAGAGCGTGGAAGGCTCTGAACCCTCTGAACATTTCCTGCTCAGAAGTGTGGTCCCAAACTCGAGGCCACCGTGAGCTGAGCCAAGGACCCTTCTGGCTCTGATACTGCTGTCTCCAGGGACGTGAGAGCCCTCACCCAGGCCTGCCATGGTGGTCTCCACTCACGGGGAGCAGCCCCTGGGAGAAGTGTGAGCTGCCTTGTGATTCTGCGCTTTGCTTCGCCTCTTGCCACTCCAATCTCGTATCCAGGTCCATGTGTATGACCACATGGACACCCAGTGTTCCTGAAGGCCCTGCAAGTTTTTGTCTTCCTAACCCAGACAGTTATTGTCAGTACCACTTCATTTTCCAGATGGGGAAAAAAACAAGGACTCAGGCCGTCAACACAGAGGGAATCCTGCAGCCAGGCAAGGGTTTCCTGGCTGTCTTAGCCTGCAGGGCTCTAGCTTGCTCCTTTCCTCGCCCGTGAACAATGGCTTTGCATACGCCATTACTTCCTGTGTGCAAACTTTCACGAAGTTTCACAGAGCAGCTTTCCCCAAGGCTGGGGACCAGATGCAGCGCGTCTGTGGGATGGACTGGTCCCTGAGAAATCACCACCTGAATTCGGCACTCTGAGATGATGGAGGGAAGACTTCTCCTCTCCAGATTCCCAGGCTATGTCCCAGGCCTGTGAGCACAAGGACTGAGATGCCAGCAGAGGCCGCACCCAGGCAGGCACAAAGCTACCTGATACGGCAGATGGTTCTGTGCTGTTGCTGGTCTGGCCCTAGGTTCCGACTGAAGTGACTTCCGTGTACCATGTCCCACTAAGGCCCTGGAACTTGTCCTTTTAGAATGTTTCAAAATTGAATTTTGATTAAAAATAAGATAAATCCTGTTTTGTAACACAAACAATCCAATTTTACCTAAGACAACCTTTCCTCTTGCAAAACAATGTCTTCATCGTAGGACTCATGGTGATCCAGGTACTGCACATTTAAATACCACAGTGGATGCTCTGCTGACTGTGCTGGTCTGTGTGCATTTACAGCTTTGGGGGGCTTGGGGGCTCCTAGGGGCTTTGAGTGCGTGGATAAGAGTCCCTATGGGCTGTTACCAGCAGCACAGCTGCTGTGAGGAACCCCAATTTCCTGTGGTGTACACTATGACTCTTTCCCATGCACTAAGGACTGGGTGTAGTGGTTCACGCCTGCAGTTCTAGCATTTAGGGAGGCTGAAGCAGGAGGATTGCAAGTTTGAGCCTAGCTTGGGCAACTTACTGACTTAGGGAAGTGTTATCTGAAAAATGAAAATAAAAAATTAAAACAAGGCCGGGAGTATAGCTCACTGGAGAGGCCTGGGTTCAATTCCCAATACCACCACCAAAACAAACAACAAAAGAACTAAATAATCTACACAGGGTGTCTGCCTTTCCCCGGAACTCCAAAAACCTTAGGTAGCTTTCTGCTTCCCCTCTGCGTCCTTTAAGCTTGAAAACATAAAATTCCAAGCACAATTTAGACTGATTTCAGAATAATTAACCAGGAGAAGCTCCCCTTAGTTCTCATAGTCTGTAGGAATATGCCCAGAGACTCTGGCTAGGATGCCCCCAGGTCTCTTCTTGTGGAGGCACCCACGCGCTGTCACGCGGTGATGGGGGGCCCACGCATCTGTGGACACAGCCGCACACTGCTACGCGGTGATGGGGGCCCACGTGTGAGAGGCTGTGGAGCACGCATGTCCAGTTCTTTCATTTCTGTGCTGTGCCATCCTTTAGATCTCCTGCACTCTCATGTCAGTGGGGAGGGCACGGCCACAGGTCCGTGCGCATGTGGAAGTGGCCTTTGTTGCTGCTCTCCAAACTGGCAGGGACACAGGACAGTCCAGGGACAACCTCCGCCCCAGAGGCCATGGCCATGCCGCCCAGGTCCTACCCCCTCCAGGGGATCCCCGCTCGCTCTCCAGGCCCCCCCTGGCTCCCTTGTATGTTCCACCCTGAGTCCTTGGGAGAGGGTGTCATTCCATAGGAAACATCTCAAGAGAACGCTCTTCCATGGGGAATGTAGATTTTCAAGCTTCTTTTTCCTCCTATAGGGTTAAGCTTAGTTTAACCTTTTAACTGTAGAATTCAGAACTTACTTCTGAAACCCAAGTGATTTTCAGAAAATTAAAACTCCAGGAGCTTCAGCTTCCTTGTGTCTAAATTGGAAGTAGGAGCACCTACTTTAAAGAGCTTTGGGAAAGGTTTAAAAAAGGGCAACAAAGAATAGATTTGTGTGGCAGCACCCCAGACCCACACACATTCTGTGAGTTTCTCATGCAGCGAAACCCACCTCCGGCTCCCTCTCAGGTGGGGGTATGCAGACTAGAACCCCAGTAGCTCATTTGCCAACTTGGTCTGGATGACTGTATGGTGGAATCATCGCTCTGCTGAGGCGTCCTGGCTGGCAGTTGCCGTGGTGACCATTTGTGGACCACAGCTGGGGTCCCTTCTTCCCTGCCACCTGCACCCAGCCGGCCCTGCCAAGGTGGCAGGGAAGGGAGGGCCTTAAGCCTGTCCCATTCCAAGGGCCAGAGGTCACACTCTAGGGCCCACTTCCTCCCAGGAGAGACAATATCTCTCCCCACCAAGAGTCCCCATAGCCCCACAGCCAGCTCGGTAATCTGAGGAAAACCCAAAGCTCCAGGAAATCCCAAGCTTCTCACCACCACCCTATCTCCTTGTGTGCACAAGTTCTTCCACAATGCCAACCCCAGGTTGTCCCGGCTGTGTTCCCACCCTCCAGGGGCTGCCCCACTGCGGCTCTGTGGTTTTAGGGACTCCTCCTCTCAACATTAGAAAATACAATATTTTGGTTATACTTAAAGGGGAAAGGGAGCCCGGGATCAAGTTTTCACACTGACTCCCTGGAATGCCGGGTGCAGGCAGGACGTCCAGACAAGGCCTACAGTGAAGTGCACCTTTCTCCCCAGCTCTCGGTCTCGGGGTTTGATGGGGCAATGCAGCCCGTGGTGGGAGCTTGGGTCAGTATGATGTGTTAGGGAAGTCCTACGCCAGGGTTTTCTGACAGCATCTTCTCAAAACAAAGCAACCGAAGGTAAACATGAATGAGAATAATGATTAAATATTCTCTCAATGTGTTTTAAAAGTTAGTGATCATCCTAATCTATATACAATTGTGGGCGGTTCAGATTCGGTACATATAACAAGAGACAACACTGGTAGTCATATTATTATTCTGCCTCCAAAAGTGTTGCCCAAAGTCAGACAACTAAAACTGCAAGTTTTAAGTCCTTTTCACTTTAAGGGCATATATTTTTCAAGTGTGAATCCAAGCTTATAATTGAATAATACAGTATTTTATATTGCTTATTAGAGAAGATTACTTTCAAAATCCTAAATGCCTTCAAATGCCAGTGCATTGACAATTGTCTCATCCCAAAATCATAACTTGAATATTTACTATTTTCTGAATATTTAACAGGAATTTTGTAAATTAATGCCAAGCAAAGTATCATTACATAAGAAAATTTTTATCCTGGCTTCACTGATGAGAAAGTCCATCACTGGGTGGCTTTAGAATGTCCCTCATTCATGGCCTCCAGACCAAGAAGTGGCAGGATGTAAACTGACATCCATTCACTCACTGTCCATAGCAGGATGTTTAGAAATCACATTCAATTGTTCTGGAGCAAAACCGCATATTGCCGTGTGAAGAACAGAATGCCCCATCCGTTTTAGATTTTGGTGACATCGCTAATGTCACTGGCCTACGTGGTAAAATTCATTTGTGTGCTTTGAAGTTTGGTATTATCAGTCTGCTCTTCCCTGTTTGGTTTCTTTATTTCAAAATTCAGCCCTGTTCAGTACAGAGAGCAGGATGTGGACTGGCTGCAGTCGGACTGTTCTGATCATCTCCAGTGCTGTTCCTGTCAGGGCAGGCAGGTTTTGCTCCCAACAGACTGCAGGATGGACTGAGTTGAAACACACCTGGCCACAGGGACCACTTTCCCTCACTGTGGTCAGGCCCAGCGAGCTGCTAGCACAGGCACGGAGGAGGGACACAGATCGGACTTGCTCCCACACTCAACAGGTGTGGTCTTGACAGGGCTGGTCTTGCCTTGTGAGAATGTCTTGACTGTTCCAGTCTGTGCGACTGAGGGGGATACACATGTGTACACTCGCATCTGTATGTGTCTGGAAATTCCTCATAAATGTAAAGAACACGTCCGTTAATGATTTCGAAAAAGGAGGATCCAGCAGCAAAGTGTACTTTCCTGTGCAGGGAGGCCAGTGCTGGCACTCACAGTTACCTTCTGGTACTGAAAAGTAGAGGAATCATCTTGCATTTGCCTAGAGATCTTGTTAAGTTTTCCTTTAGTAGCAAAATTTCTCACTTAATTTTGTTTCTTATAAACATTCTCAATAGCAAGCTAGACATAGCATACAAATAAAAATGAATTCAGAAACAGCAAACTGGGATGTTATAGAGGTTCTATTTAAATATTTGGAGACATTAAAAAGTACTTTACAGTGGAAACATACTATGACTACTATGGGGTTCATTTCACATAGAGGATTTTTGTATTGTAATAAAGGTCCTTTTATGAAAGTAAGCTAAACATTTTAAAAGAAATAACACTGAAATTTCACTCTATAAATGCAGGAATAGAGCTATGATCTTCAGCATTTAAAATATAAAACTGGATAAAATAAAAATAGAAAGCTTTAAAAATATGAATATGGAGATTTTAAGAATTTATTAAAATAAATTAAAATTTAAAATGATAATTTTATACTTCAACCTGGTGAAATGTGCACTTAAGCCATACTAGGTAGGATGTGTAAAGTTCATTTGCATACTTGGAGATGTAAAATGCTGCCGTTTAATTAGACTGCTTTATTCCCTTAACAATTCATACTTGCTATATTTTGAATTATATCCATCTATTATGAAAGAAAATTCATATTACATTTTAATGAGAGCTGCACTTTTTGCATCATTTTAAGTTTTAAAACTATTAATTAAAAGAAAAACTTTACACATGTGATGCTTAGGAAGGCAACAGAGTTTTCTGGTAGAATTTCATCCCCATAATGAGCAGATTGAACAAGATTCATTGTCACAGGTGGACACATTTTAAAAACTTGATTTTCCTCTAGTTTCCTGATTTGTGAACCCTCAGATGATTGCCTCTCTACACACTCCATCTTGGGTTCTGCAGACTCACATGGCCAGGGGTACTAAGCGCTAGTACCTCTAGTACTCAATAACCTCTAGTGACGAGAACTGAACGCCTTCAAAAATCAGCCATTATCTGAAAAGTAGCATTTGCCAGATATCAGTGATGAATCGTTTTCAAACTGTAGCATGAAAATTCTAGAAGTCACCTCCGGAGCAGGAAGGGAAAGTATTTAGCCCTCTGTGCCTTCATATATTAATAGCACAAGTACTTCTGCTCACTCCTAATCCCATTGTAAGTAACACCGAGAACACAAACAGTCCCTGAGACCCGAGGTTACTGAGCATGAGGACAGCCCTCACGCCTTCCCGGGAGACCTCCAAGCTTCTTAATCCCTAAGATGCAGGGCTTTCCTGACACAGCGTCACACCCTAAATGTGCAACTCGGCTCTGAATTTTCTGCTGTACATTTTATCAGTGTTGTTCTTTGTTTCTGTTTTGTGCAGATTCACCTATTACATATCCACCAAAGCTGGGACCAAAGCCACCTTTGCAAACCCTGACCCAATTACAACTTCACAAACAGGTGTGTTTAGGGTTAAAGCATTTGAGGGACTTCAGAAGGACACAGTCTGTCCAATGCAGGGCCCTGGGCTAGAAGAGGTGCTGCCCATCTCTGGTTCCTGGTGGAGAGGTCAACCAGACGCTGTCATAGACACTGTCTCTAACCAGCACCTGGGTACCTACCAACACAGGAAAGAAGAAGCAGGTTCTGACTCACAGTGGGCAGTCCTGTGGTAGGACCCTCAGCTACTAAAAGAGATGACATGACTCTAATTACTAAAGAAAGATGACCCCTAGTTCAATGTGGCTGTTAATTAAGTGCATGGTGTGCTACTTCCTCTAAAAATAGTTCATATAATAAATGTTAACAAAGGCCCATTATCCACATCTAGCTGTATCGATGTGTCTTGCTAACACAGACTATGGTCCCTAAATTTGCTTAGACAAATTGCTTTTCTGAAAACTGTACAGTATTTCAGAAAACCTCAGAGTGGTCCCCACACAGGTCACTGTCAGGTGTCATCCTGTCCTTCCTGTGCAAACTCCGCTGTGGAAAAGCTACTTAACAAATGCCCCAGAAGAACGGGAGCGCCGATACAGGCTCACAGTCCCACCCACCAAGGGTCCCCATAGCCCCTCAGTGCTGAGCTTCCCAGGATCTGAGCAGGACTCAGTTCTGTCACGCAGTGAAGGGGCTCGGGCCTGGCTTCTCAGATGGTCAGAGGTGACACATGGCTCAGGATGCTTGCTGCAGAGAGCTTCATCGAGGGCTACTCTCTGTGCCTCCCTGAGGGTAACAACCCCGCCAGGGCTCACTGGAGCCCTCCAACCAGAATCTGTGCATGGCCAGATGTCTGGAGCCACAGAGCCTCCACTCCTGGGTGGAGTTCTGCACCCAGATGTGTCCCCAACAGGGCATCTGAGCTGGTTTATGTGCAGCATTTCCAGACTGTGCTGGACACAATACTCAGTGCTCTCACCATTAAAAGAGCGTCTGCAAAACCACCATATCTGAAGTGCTTACATCTCTCCTTTCAATGAAAAAATAAAATGTGAATTAATCTCATTAGCTGTTCTGAGAATATTGACTAGGACACTGCACTTTTCCATAAATTACTTCCCAGTACAAAACAGCAACAGTGACATCCAGTGTTTAGTAGAATCAATGGCAAGCTGTCCCCAGGGACCAGCAAGGGCTCTTGCGGTCTGAATAAAGATATCTGAGCGCATTTCCACAGAGGGACAGATCCAGAAGAATACACAAATTGTCCAAACTGGCCTCTCTACTGAAGAAATGTCTCAGTACTGAGCTCCAGGAGGGCAAGCGGCTGGCAGGGCCAGAGGGAGAATACGCAGAACACCCAGACAGGCGGTCAGAGCCAGGGCTGTGGAGGGCTGCTCAAGGGAGTGGTCTTCACCCTGCTGCCTGCAGAATGCCTGCCTCCTCTGGCTCCAGCTGCCTGCAACCGGTCAAACCTGCGCCGAGGAGACCGCCAAGACTGGGGACCAATGCAGCCCGGCCCTCCACACAGCACTCTTCATGGCTGCATCCCCAGGGATCACCAGGTTCCCCAGAACGCTTCTGCAGAGCAACTGACAGCACTCGTGTCTGCCTTAAAAGCTGTCCAGTGCAGATGAGACCCTCCTCACTGCCCCCACACGGCTGCCCCCCCCAGGAGTCACCCCCAGCTCAGGGCCAGAGTGGCCCAGGCTCTAGATGTGTCTCGTCCTTGCATCCCAGTACCACTCCTTCACGCAGCAGGGCCCTGTGCACCCCGTCCTGCTGCCCTCGGTCTCCTCAGAAGACAACTCCAGCTTCTGAGGTTGCTGCTCTAGGAGTTTCCACTTCCTGTCGCACTCAGTTCCTCAGCCACCACCAGGCTGTGTGTGGACATGATTCCGTGCTCCTCCCAGTTTGCCTGTCCTTGTAGCTGTTCCGGCTAAATTATGCTGCAGCCACTGACCGTGTACTTGCCCCAGCCCCCCTGGGCTTCACAGCAGCACTGGACACTAAGCCTTGAAACGCACAGTCTGACTCCACAGACTTTATTCTTTCTTTACTTTAAAGAGAATAAAAATAAGAAAAACAAACAAAGAAAACAATACAGAATTTCAAAACAAGATGTTAGAAAATTAACATTGGCTATTATATTGCATATTTTTATCATCACAGTGGTTGTTCAGATGATCAGATACAGGCGCGCAACATGGATCAAATAATTAAGCATTAGCCATTCCTTTCAATAAACCAGCAGAAATTAGTAGTAAAATTATCTTAGCCATCTTCTGTGTGTGTGTATAATTTTTCCCTTCTTTCTTTTCTCTTTTCCCCATGTCGGTTGTTCTTCCCTTTTGAGCAGTTTCTTTCATTTTCACAATATCTATTGTACCTTTTAGATTTTATTTGCTCTTTCAGTTTCTCACATTAGGAAGACAATACAATGTTTACACGTGCAATTCGGGTTCATTTCGCTTCTGAGTATGGTCTCTAGTCGCATTTATTTACCTATAAAAGCCTCAAGTTTATCTTTCTTTATAGCTGAGTAGTACTCCATTGTAGAAAAATGCATCCTTTTTGTGCTTTCCTCGGTTGATGAGCATTTGGGCTGTTTCCAAGATTTAGCTAGGATTAGAGGTCCATTTAACTCAGTTATCCCCCTTCTGGGTATTTTTCCAGAAAAGTTGAAAACATCATACCACAGTGATATAAGTGCACCTGTTTTTATAGCAGTGCAATTTTTCATAGCTTAGGCTTTATCCTTAGCTTTCAGAATTGTTCCTATTCTCATTCCACTGCTCTTCAGTATAAATTTCCAGAACATTGCCGTCTTCCAATGCACAATGACTGCCAGAACTCTGACAGCAATTGTGTTGACCCTGCAGACCAGGGACCTACCTGGGTACCAGGGACATCTTTGCGGTGTTGGCCACTCCAGCCCTTGAGCATGCTACAATCTCACGTTTGTGCAAACCTTTGATTCCTCTGACAAGCATTTTACAGGTTTGTCACTTTGTGTATATTGCTAGATTTAACCTGAGCATTTTGAGTTTGTGGAGTCACTGTAGAAGGGGATGCCTTTGACTGTATGCGGTGAATGTGCTGAGGTGAGATTATTAGATCTCCGAGGGATTATCTTTGTTCTGTTGCTTTCTGCTATAGATGTCTTAGGTGACAGATGTAGCCCATCCTGTCATCTGCACGTGCAGCACTTTTTCCTTCCCATCCAACCTGCACATTTCTGCTTCGGTTCAGTTCCATGGTGCATTGCATCGGAGAAGGAGGCATCCAACCTCACGCTCAGTCTTGGGGAGGAGGAGTTTTTCTGCACCATTAAATACAGCTCTGCTATAAGATTTTCAGATGCCCCTTACCAAGTGGACACATTCCCTCTACTCCTGTTCCTCTGACCTGTTTGGTGTGAAGGTGTACTGAGTTGCTGCAAAATATCTGTTTTTTTTTTTTAACATCAACTGATGTTACCACAAGATATTGTTAGCAGGTTGATACTATTAATAACTTTTTTTATTTTGAAATATGTAACTAGGCTTGCATTCCTGGAATACATGTCACTGAAGATCAGTGATGAGTTCTTTTTATATACCGTTGAGTTCTATTTTCTAATATGTCATTAAGGGTTTTTGATTGTATATTCATTCCAGTCTGTCTGCAGTTTTCTCTTCTTGTACTATCTTTAGATATGGTGTTAGACTGAAAAGAAGATGTGCTGTTTTTATATACAAAGGACTACTACTCAGCCTTTTTTTTTTCTTTTTTTTTTTTTTTTTTGGCGGTGCTGGGGATCGAACTCTACTCAGCCTTAAAGAAGGGTTAGCTTGAAACATTTCAAGGTAAATAGATGCACCTTTGACCATACTCTTAAGTGAAATAAATTGGAAACACATGTACATATTACACTGCTTCTCTGGTGTGAGAAACTGAGTGTAAATAAGGACCAAAATATATAATAGATACTGTGACACAAGAAAAGAATGTTCAAATTCAGACGGGAACTAAGGAGGGGAGCATGGGAAAAGAAGGAATGGAAAAGAAAAAATGAAAAAAGAAGGATAAAATGGAAACAAAGCTTTTGTAGAAAAAAGGAGGGGTAGAGGGATGAAAGGGAGGAGAGATGAATGGGAAAAAGAAGAATCAGGATACACAATGTACAGACACAAACTCCCTATGATGAATGTGATCATTATGTGTATCTAAACTGTGCTGATAAAACTGGTTAATTGAAAAAAGAAAACAGCCTTATAAAATTCATGTAGGGCTACTGTGTCCCTTAGGTTTAGGAAATCTGTGCATGAAATTCAACTGAATTACTTACACCCTGGATAAGATTCTGCATGCAATGATCTAGGCCCTGTGATTTTTTCCTCAGGAGGATTTTTTTAAACTATGAGTTTAATTTTCATAAAGTTTTTAAAGTTATACATTTCAACTTTATGAGTCAGTAGTCTTGCTTTAAGAAATGGGTCCCTTTCCCTTCCACTGTCAAATCCACAGGCCGGGAGTGTTCGAGGCACACCCTTGGCAGCATTTATGTGGCTCCAGTGCCTCTCCTGGGGCCTGATCCACCTCCGATTTTGTGTCTAACCTCTTCTCTGTCAGTCTTGTTAGAGGTTTGTCATTTCTATTGATCTGTTCACAGAAACAAATCATTGAATTTCTCTGTTCTACTTTTTCTATTTTTGATTTCATTACTTTCTGCTCTTCATTATTTCTTTCTTTCTATTTTATCTTTATTTTTCTCTTCTTTATAGTTATTCAGGGGATTATATTATTGATTTGAGACTTCTACATTTTCAATACGCATTTACATTTATAGATTTCTCTCTGAACACCACTTCTGATGTATCCACTATTTTTAATCCTGCGTACTTCTCTTTTTATTCTGTGTGATGTCCTTGATAACTTTTATTGTCCTTGAGAATTGCTCTTGTCCCACACATTAACTAATTACTTCGTTCATTTTTTAAGACTTTGAGGTATTTCTGTCATTGTTTCTAGTTCCAATATTTTGCTTTGATCCTACTGCAGTAAGAGAACTTTCTTGATATGACTGTATTTATGTTGCTGAGGTTTGTTTTATGATCCAGCTTTTTGTTGATAATAGGATTGATACAAAGACACTTTAATCACTCCCCCATCAAAGAAACGTGGTCTTCCCGGCCGGGGCTGGCCACCTCCCTAAAGGTGATGCATTGGGCGATGACTCCTCAATGCTGAAAACAGGGCAGGAATATCTGCCAGCTTCATCTGGAATCAGACAACACCCCAGGAGAAGCAAAGAAGCAAGGAGGCAGGAGCATCACAGATCTGGGAAATAAAACTCACTACTGGGAGTGTGTGTGTGTGTGTGTGTGTGTACAAAATCCTGTCAGATACACTGAAAATAAACTACACACAAATGAGTCTTGTAATAGCACAGAGAAAGGAACAATCTATAGAAAATCAATTGTATTTTAGATGTAACAATTACTTAGAAAGTGCAATTTTTAAAAAGCTGCCATTTTACACAACATAAAAATCACCCAGAAATTAAATACATTGTTAGGACAAATGGAAGATTACACGGAGGGAGAGAATGTGCAGGTGCCCCAGACCAATGGGGTAAATTCTAATGACCCCTTTCCAGGCTGGAGGCACCCAGCACATATCCCCACCCAACTCACTGCTTGGTTCTCCTGCCCTGGACGAACTCTGGGCACCTCTGGCTCCAGGGCAGAGTCGCCTCTCAGGCAGGGCAGACATCTCTGTCCCCGTGCAGGTGTCAGGGAGTCGGGTGAGCAGGAGGTGTGCACAGGCACGACCTGGCTCACACAGAGACAGCCCTGAGGTTGTCGTCAGTGTCCTCTTGTTTTCTTTTTTAAACATTTTATTCATATTTGTTTTCAGGGCATCATGATTTCATTCACTGTGGGGAAGTGGTACATGAACATAACACATTCCAATTCAGTTTTCCCTTCCCTCCACCCCCTTGTACTTTTCCAGCATCAGATTCATTTATTTCTCTTCTAAGATTTTATAAAATTAATTATTCATATATACGGATTGAAAACCAGACTAATATGCAAAGCACATATAAAAGCTGTAGGACCTTTGTATGAACTCAAGGCACACTTTGCCATACCTTGTTCACTGCAGATTGCAGTGCTTGTTTTCCTCTCTTTCTTCCCACTACCTGTCATATGTGTACATCTATCTGAAATGAAAGAAAGCACACAACATCTAAGCATGTGTGTTCAAATCTCCTCCCTGACACTATGGTCTCAAGGTGCATCCGCCTACCAATAACTTGAGTTTATCCTTCTTCATGGCAGAGTAGCGCTCCACTGTGCATAAACACCACATTTTCTTTATTCGTTCCATTCATCTGTTGATGGACATATAGGCTGCTTCCAAGATTTAACTATTACAAAAATACATTTATCCATTTATCCATCCTGCTATAAACATAGGTATTGTATTCCAGTAATAGGATGTCTTTAATTCTTGGGAAGATTGCCAGAAGGGGAGTGGCTGGGTCAAATGGAGTGTCTACTTTTGCTCTTTGAGGAATCTCCATACCGATCACCATCGCGGTTGTACCGGTTTCCAGTCCCAATAGCAGTGGAGAGGGGTTCTCCCCCCACAGCCTCACCAGCGTTGTTAGGGGTCAGTTTCTGGAAGGTGGCCATCCTTTCTGGACTGAGCTGGAATCAGCACAGTTGGGGGCCAAGGTCCGGGCACTGTTCACAGGCTCCAGAGACGTCCCAGGCTCACCCCTGGGCACCTGCGGCAGAGCAGAGCTCTCCAACTGAAGCTCAGCTTCTGCGTCGGGCACTTCACCTCCCTTCCCTTTCCAGGCTGTGTGCAGATGCTTAGCATTCTGAGACTCAGCATCTTTTACACTGAAAGTCAAACACATCAAGTCAAGACGTGATTGGGCTACACATCGCTGCACACAATGGTTCCACACACGAAGTATTTGCAACGCATCAGAGACCTAAACGTGAGAAGAACAGTGAAGCTTTCAGAAAACCTCAACTTCTTAAAGACAACAAAAAATGCTTAGGGAGACACACATATAAATGAGCATAAAATGGATAAATGTATTTTCCTCAAAATCGTAAGTTTCTGTTCTTAACCACTAAGAGAGGAACAGGTAAGTCAGAGTCAAGAAAAACCCATCACACATTTGTCTGAAGGAGGCTCCAGAATGGCTCAGGACTAAATAGCTAAAGAACTCTTACAGCTCATGAGAGGAACTCATGAACCAAAATGTGGCAGCCCTATCTCCAGGGTTTCAGTACCTGCTGGTTGACTGGTTTCAGAGAGCCCATCCCAGTCCTTGTGGCAGCCCAGGAAGTTTATATTTGTATCCCATGAAAAGTTATTGGAATCCTGGTGAGTTAATGCCAATCTACCACTTCCAGGGCAACCATGACAAGAATAAAGACACTAAGACATACTTGTAGTTTTGGGGAGCCAAAGGGTCCTAAGTCCAGCCATGATGGTGGCCGTCTGGAACAAAGGCCTCAACGCAAGGCTGAACCTGGATTTTATTCATTCATGAAGAAGGGAATGGCTTGAGATTGACTGTAAGAGTGACAGAGAGGTGAGTGCCACGAGCTGGGCTAGGCAGGAGGCCTAAAATCACCCCGCCATATGCAGAGAGAAGGATCTGCAGAAAGAATAATCTACATAACACAATTGAGATAGTCTCTGATGTTTTGGGGTCAGTGCTTCAGCTCTGATGTGTGATCTTTCAAGCCCCAGGAAGTCAGAGCCCCTATAACCGACAGTGTGGAGCACTGGCTCACACATCCTGCCTCATCCCAGCTCTCTAGTGGGAACAATGGGGGTCCAGGGAGGCACACCTGCCGTCTTCAAAGACTACCATCAGCACCTGGCTGGACCGATATGCACTGCTTAAAGCCAGTTGAAGGGATAAGGAAAGGGTGCTCGCCAGCTTTGCACATGTCAGACATGGAAACGGGGGCTCAGCCAAAATAGAAGTGACCGCTCCTCTTCCAAGGAGTCGCCCAGGTGCCCTCCCTTTGTAACAGGTCCTCTCACACCACCACCGTCAGAGGTGCGTGGTCAAATTCTTCCATTCGAGGACATAGTTTCCAATTACCAAATGTTAAATCTTTTACAAAGTCCTTCTACATTTTCTCTTTCATTTTTACTATTTTACCCTTGCAGACAATTTTAACACTCTGGCACTTATCAATATCAAGAATTAGCTCAGCCATGTGTATTTCAGGAACTCACTGAATAGATTTTAAAAATTAAAAGAAAATAATTCTAGGACAGAAGTTTTGTGAAATAACTTAAGCTAAAAATTCTTGTAAACAGTTGTCCTAAGTGTTTTGCACATTCTTCCTCAAAGCACTTATTCATTTGCTTACAAAACACTTTGCTTTTACAGATAATACAAAATTAATTGAGTTCCTGTCTAAGTGGTCATTACCAGTTATTATTTGACTCCAAATAAACACCGTAACTAAAGTTGACTATGAAATGTATTTAAAATATTTCCTTCTGGTTCGATTTGTAAAGCCATTCGTGTGGAAGACTTTTGCTTTTGAAACTCGTCAAATCATTGTGCAGTTATCACAGGGGGTAGAGAGGGTGGTGTCGGGGCGGGCATAAAGTTGTGGGTGAGTCCTCAGACGGGCTGGAACCAAATCGAGCGAAAGGCTCCCACGCTCGTGCAGTGTGGGTGCGCCCTTTCGTTTTCTGCCTGACCTCTGGCACCTCTGGGGTCCCTTGAATTCTCTTTAAACCGTCAAGAACTGGGTTCTTCCACCTGCTGCTGCTGTTCCCTGTGGCGCCGCCAGGTGGCGACATCTCGAGGGTGCGCCAGCTCCGCAGCTGGTGTCCTCGGAGTTCGCTGACGTGGCCCTGCAGGGTGCTGCTGGCCGGGGGCTTTCCTGTAAGCTTGGCCAAGTGCACACTCGCTTTGGGATCCAAGAGCACAGGCGTCTTTGGGTATCACTGTAATTTCCTTGGCCAGCAGAGCCGGGCCAGCATCTAACACACTTGTCCCCGACAGTCCCCAGCCAACTGCTCCCCTGATGACCCGCACCTGAGAGCTGGCGTGGCTTTGCCCCCAAACCCTCCCTGTGAAAGCCCAACTGCCCCTGAGTCCCCCAGAATTCCTCACCCGGCTTTCAGCGAGAGACCACCCTACTCAGGGGCCAAGGGTCGCGAATGTGGGCGGCTCCTCTCCTGGGGCCAGAAGGTTCAAGGTCACCTGTCTCCGAGAGGACTGCGTTTAAAGCACGCGCATCCACACCTCGAGCCTGTCTGCCAGGGAGGAACCCAGGACTTGCCCCGTGGAGTTCTGTAGCACACGCATCATCTGGGCTTCCACAGCCCATGCAGAGCTCCTTCCCAGCAGAAACCTCAGCCTCATCTTTCCTGGTACCAGTGCTCTGGCCTTCTGAGCTCTGACCAAACCCTCCCATCACATACAGCCTCAGGCTACTGGGCCTGGAGGGTGGCGCTCACACCCTGGATCCCAGCATTGCCCGGTGAATCAATACAAGCATCACGCGCTCCAGACCCAGCCACTTAGAAAAACCCCACCTATGACTGGGGGACATCTAGACACAGCCACAGTGTGTGGTCTTCTTGAGTCTGCTCCCATCCTAGAATGAGCTGGCAGGCACGGAGCGAGCAGCAACTGGAAAGGAGGTGGTCCTGACATGACACCCTGAGGGCTCCAGGCTTTATCGGAAACTGCCCAGAAGCACCAGCGCTTGCACCAAGCAGAGGGCCAGGGCCAGGGCTAGTTCCGCAGCCAGTCCTTCCAGTCAGGCGGAGGCAGGGGCGGGAGGCTTCAGCACCTGCCGACCTGTACTCTCCTGGGTAGGCAGGGAGACCTGGCGACCTGGATGCAGGGAGGGCCCGCTGAGGCCCTACCTGGGCGCAGGAGGAGCTCCCCTCCCAGCCACACTTGCCCTCCCTCAGCCTGGCCTCTACCCTGGTCGCACCCGGGCTGTGCTCTTTGCTCGCCCTGTGGCTTCACTTGTGTGTGCTCTCTTTTGGTGGTGCGGAGGAGCTGATACTGTGCGGCTGAATGTCGCAACATTTTCGGAACTTTGGGATTAACACGGTGCCTCGGGCCTCTCAGCTTCCTTGATCTCTCCCACCCCCTCCTGGCTCACAAGGACAAGTATTCAGTCAGCAGCCTCAGGCTGACAGCGCAGAGCCCGCTTGTGCCCCATACGGAATACTCCTGAGCCATCCCCAGCTGGCTTCGCTGTCTTGCATAAACACAGTAATATTGGTGTGAGCCGTCTTTCCCTCATCAACAGAACTCTAAAGTGAAGAAACTCAAAGGAATTGTGGTTCAGAAACCTGACGTGGGTGGTTTAGAAATGTAGCATATCAGTAAAAAAAAAAAAAAAAAAAAAAACATTAGTTCAGTGGCTTGGAAAAAACCTCCATGATAGAAACCAAGGCCCCATACGGAACCAGACCAGACCTTCTGACACAAGGGAGGTCTTTATTGCGGGAGGGACAGAGTAGCAGACCACCTAGCAGAGCAAGGTAGCCTCCAAGCTGAGGAAAGTGGGAGCCTTTAAGCTCTTTTCTGGCGGGGGTGGGGTGGGGTGGGGTGAGGAGTTGTCCCTGAGCCAGAACAGCCCGAGCCCCGGGCATCAGGGAGAGGCATCCAGGCCAGAAGAGCCCGAACGGCAGGAGTTGCCTGTGTCAGAATGACCCGAGCAGGTGAACTGCCCGAGCCAATGAGGGCGGGGATAGCTCTGCGGCCTAGGGGAAATGAAGTGGAACAGGTAAGGGAAGGGAAGAAATGTTGAGAGTTAAAGTTTTCTCACGCAGGGGCGAGGCTGGCTGCCTTGTGACTTACCACTCCAGAGGTAACTTTTCTTTCTCTTCTTGTGGCTTTAAGCCCTAAGTTCAGCTCCTACATTGGAGTGAAGGGAGACCCGTAGCCAGGAAATCTCACCTGCGCTGGAAGCTGTCAGAGCAGCATCAGGACCAGCGCAGAAAGTAGACCTGGCTGTGTGCTGGGGACGGGCTCTTCCACATGGCTTTGAGTCTGGTGGCAGCTGGAGCTCTGTGGTGACACCAAAGGAATCTGTCAGAAGACCTTGGGAAGAGCCTGCCCAGAAAACAATAAAGAGGCACCTTGAAGAGCATAGAGACACCAGCTGTCTCAGAGTTTAGAGTAACAGGTTGTGCGACTTGCTGTCCCTGCAGCTGTTGGAAGCCAACGGCAGAAACCCACGGGAATGCGTGATTTCGCAGCTTCTGGGAGAAGCTTCAGCAAAGGCTTCAGACAAACTGAGCACAGATACCCCAATGCTCATGGCCCAACCTGTTGTTTTTCACTTTTAGGAAAACAACGTCAGTTCTCATTCCCATGGGCACTCCGCACCCACACCTTTGTTACTCTGGGGAATCAGCTTCCGCTATAATGAGCTACCAAGTCTGGGTTTGGATCCACACCGTCTACCACATGGCTGCAGCTGTCCTGGCCAAAGCCCCCTCCTCTCTCCGAATCACACACCTGAGCTCTGAAGAGCCAGGTGCCCCAGCCTCACAGCCAGGTGTCCCACTCCTGTGTCCTCAGGTAAAATAGGGACCCATCCCTGTGCCACAGACAGGGGTCACACGCATGGGACCTCCGCACTCAGGCCATTTGTCTGGAGTCAGAAATAAGTAAGCAGAACTGTTTAGGTAAGGAATGAACACATTTCCAGACTAATTTCATTTTAGGAATGTTTGTGGTTTGGGATCTTAGCTGTAAGTGTTTAATCCATAGTCAGTTACTCCTCATCATGAAAGCCAAGAATAAAAATGGGTAGAAGGAAATGCCTTCAGTAAAGGATACTGGGGAAACTGGACATACATGGGGAAGGAGGAGACTTGACCTGGGTCTCACACACTGCAGTGGAGGAAGTGGATCTTCTTAACAGTAGATGGTGCGCAAGCCACTTTGGAAAGGCCGGCTTCGCTGTGTTGGCACTGCTGAGAAGGCTGGTGAGGGACTACGTCTCCTTCCCAGCACACTTACAAGTCAAAATAAATAGAACCACAACGTGAGTTCCCACCATTCAAATTCATCCAAATGAGCAAAGAAAGAAATGGCCACAACAGTTTCTTCACAAGAGAACAATTGGCAGTGATTTCTAGATACAACACTATAGGCATAAGCAAAACAAAAAGACAGAACACAGCACGTTAAAAATATTCTGGACAGCAAAGAAAAGAACTAACAAAGTGAAGAGGAAAACTACAGAATGGGAGAAAATGCTCACAAACTAGTGTTAGAAGGGTTAATATCTGAGATATATAAGGACCCACACAGCTCAATAGCAAATAGGGAGATGTTTCTCAGAGGAAAACACATATACAGCCAACAGGTGTATGAAAACATGCTCGACATCACCAAGGGTCAGGGATGTGCAAATCAAAGCCACAGTGAGAGATGAACTCACACCTGCTAGAGAGACTGGTCAGCATATGGTCATCAGGGAGCCTCATGTGCTGTTAGGGGACATAAATCAACTCAGTCACTACGGATAATGGTATGTAAATTCCCAATCCAAACACAGGCTGTACTGTAGATCCAAAGGAAATGAAATCAGTGTTTTAAAAAGAGGTCTGGGCCTCTGTTCAGCCCAGCACTAGTCAAAACAGCTAGGATATGCAGGCGACCTTAAGTGACTATTGACCAAAGAACAGGAAAAGCGTCTCTCTCTCTCCTTCTATCTGCCTCTCTCTGTCTGTCTTTCTCACACACACACGCTGCAGTACCAGTAGCCATAAAGAAGGACATCTTACTAGTATGACCACACAGATGAAAAGCGAGGAAAGAAATCAAAGTCCAATGAGTCAGGAAGGGGCTCTCACTGATGTGCAATCCAAGGAGAGAGAGGGAAAAAGAAATGAGGGTGTTGGTAGTTGTTAACAGTTTGTGCTGAATATCAAAGCACCATGTACTCCTTGACTAGCAAATAATCTTTGGCTATTAAATATTTCACAATCTTGAAAAGATCTAAAAAGTTATCAACAAACCATTTCAGTTTCAAATCTTAGCAGATGGAAATCTCTCGGCTCCATCCCAGCCCCACGCGGAGCTCTGCCAGTGTCGTCTGCACCGGGGCTTGTCTCTCGGCTGTGCCGGCAGCTCCAGTGGGTACAGAAAGTGCTTCTGGGAGCAAAAGCTGGAAGGATAGAGGTGCCTCTGCTCCTGCAAGTGGGGCAGTGGTGCAGGTGACCGCACAGAGGGAGGCTGAGCCCAGGACTGGCTCTGCAGGGTGGGGCCTGAGGTGGAGGCCACTACAGCCTGGCTTTTCTGAGGCCTTGCTGCTGCCCCAAATTACCCTCCGGTGGTCAGGAACCTTCCAAGGTCTCTGCAGGGCTCTTGAGAGGAGGACAGTTGATAGAATTGGTAGGACGTATGGGCAGCATGAAGGAACAGAGGCAGGAGAGTTCACAGGGCAGTCTGTGCTCTGCAGAGCAGGAGGGTCCAGCTCAGACCGGGAGATGGGGGGCCGGCCACAGAAGATGAGGGCTCTGGGACACCACGCCAGTCCAAGGTCAAAGGCCCAGCACTTCCCTGGAGAGCCGGCAGTGCAAGTCTGCTTGGAAGCGAGAAGAACCTGAAAATCTGGAGGCCTGTGTCCGCAGGGCACATCTGCTCGGGAAGAAGGGCTCCTCCCAGCAGGCCTGCTTCCTTTACTCTGCGGGGACCCGGCCCGGCCTCCAGCTGCCCGTCTGAGGGTGTGGTGAAGGCTGAAGTGAAACATAGACAGTGTTAGGAGCACATAACGGGGTGCTGGATGGTCAGCGCCTCCGGATGGGCAGGGACACAGACCGACAAGCCAGCCGCTCTCCATGGAGCACCTGCACACAGTTCGAGGGCGGTGAGTGAGTCCGGGAGCAGCAAGGGCTGTCGCGCTGGGCGAGAACAAGCGGGACAAAGCATTCTCGCGAGAGTAAGGCGTGGCCAGTTAGAGGCCCTGGCTGCACCGCCGCCGCCCCCCAAGCAATGCTTTTCCTGTTGCTACTGCATCGTTTTAAAGATCTGTGACCTTCAGCAGATATTTCTTACCCTGCGAGCACCACGGATTCACAGACCATTGAGGCCTCAGCCATAGTCGGGCGAGAGGGAGTCTCTGCATTCCAGGTCCACAGGTGGCCTGGAGTGGACCGCAGCCTCAGTCTGTTTTTGTCGTCCCTGCATTATTCCCCCAGACCACAAGCCCATCGGTTAGTGCTGCCTCATCGGGGTGGATCTGCCCCTCTGTTTGCTGGCTTACCTGTCAATCACCTGCCCACACATCCAGCAATGCCTCTTACTAACTCACTAGGTTTTTCTTACCCTGTTCTGATCAAAGGTCACAGGCTCCAGAATCAGAGCTGAAGGCTTGAGTGTCAGGAGCGGCAAAGGGTGAAACATAGCTGTCATGTACATACATTCCCAGGAAGTATTCCAGGAAGCTATCCCACAGCTAATGTGGATGAAGCTGTATTTTGTTGTGATGGCTTAGGAAACTCTATCTCTTTGTTTTTATCTGAGTGATGAGTGTGGGGTGGGGTAAGGCAGCACAGTTGGAAAGCACAAGTGGGCCCAGTATTACCAAGTGTCTTTCTCTGGCCTTGAGCAGTGAACAGGACCTCGGGTCTAGTGCTAACTTCCCTATAAGTGCACTTCACATATCTTTTAAGAGACTTTGGCATTGGCACCTTAACATATCTGTGTGTTTGTGCAGCCCTGTACGGAAGGCATGTGTCCCGTGAAGAACCATTAGGAATAAACCTTTGGAGTGTTCCGATGGGACGCATCGAGGTTGGCCATGAGCAGAGGCAGGTGCCAAAAGCAAAGCACAGGCAGGTGCAGGACAGCAGCACCTCCTGCCTGTGAGTACAGAGATCTGAAGTTCTGCAGGAGGCAGAGAACAGCACAGGGCGGGCACAGCTAAACGGAGGCAAAGCCCATGGAAAACACAGGAGCCTGACCCAGGATTCCCCACACCAGGACTCTCACACTGCACAGAGAATGGAGACTTCCAGGGTGGAACTCTGGGCTCCAGAGGGCTGCCCAGGGGACACCTGAGGTGTGTGTTTGGTCCCTGGCTTACTTCCTTCTCTGCATGTGCAGGGATATTTATTCTAAGCAAACATGGTCTACTAGCAGTTATAAAGAATTCCTGGAATGTTTTCATGAACCTGTTATAACCACGGAAAAATGTTTCAGAGTATGTCTAAGACTTTTACCTTTCTTCCAGAAGATAATTCGTGGAAGAAAATCTAGTGTCCTTATATTCTTTTAGGGGGGTTGATGGTCCCTTCCAAGTTTCCATTACAATTTCCAAAGGCATGCATGAGTGTGGACAGCCACACACGCACACACATAAACAATTCTGGCTGGTGGGAAATAACACTCCTGCCGCAATGAGGAGAAAAGCCGAACAGTTTACAAAAATAAAACATCTGCTCTAACACAGTAGGCTCCTTTGGGACAGCTGGGCCTTGAGGGCCAACTCTGCACAGAAAAGCCAGCCCCAAAAGGAGGCTTTGCATTCCAGCACCTGTGCTTCTCATCTGACCCCACGGAGGTTCCTGGCGGAGTGGAGATGTTGCTGAGAAGTAAACACCTCATGGGGCTGAAGGGACCTTCGGGCTGGAGAGAGGAATGTGGAACTTCAGCCTGTGGCACAAGGGGACACATGGGCCACCTGCAGGGGAGGCCAGGCAGGACAGCAGCCACAGGTGAGAGGCTCTGCATTGGTTAAGCTGCCCTGGGCGGTAGCTAAGGAGTGAGGCACCTCACAGCATCCTGCTGTATCCCAAGGCCCAGGCCTCTCTGGCTGGACTTCCCAGACAGGGCAGGGAGCTTTGGCGCCACTTCGTGCTTTCAGGAGGAATCGCAGTGTGGAAGAGGGAAGAAAATCCGCAGAGAGAATAAGATGGGGAAGCTGCAGTGGGCGCCGAGGACACAGGTGACGCGCAGGTTTTATATGTAGAACACCAGACCTGTTGTGCTTTATACCTGGATGTTCCCCAAAGCCTCATGTAGTCAAGGGGAGCATTCAGGGTGACCAAATGCTGGAGTCACTACCACTCTATATGATGTTGGAAGCGGGATCTGGTCGGAAGAGGCACCTCTGGGCTTGTGACCTGGAAGGTCTTCCCTTCTTGCTTGGTTCCTGGCCATCAGGACATGAGCAGCTCCCCCTGCTTAGGCCGAGCAAGCGCTACCAACCACACAGGGACTGAGACTCCTGAGGCCTGAGCCAAAACAGGCCTCTCCTCCTCCGAGGCACGGGCGTTGGTTACCATGTCCCAGCAAGGAGGGCCAGGATGGAAACAGTGACATCAGAGGGCTCAGTATCGCTGTCAGGCTCATGCAGTGAGACATGGAGAACTGGGAAAGGACTGGCAAGTGCAGAGAGAAAAAGGACAGAGGAATGGATTTTAAATGGGTAAGGAAAGTAGAGAGTAAAATTAAACTGTAAGTCAAAAATAAATATAACAATGACTTTACTAAATGTAAATGGCTTCCACTATCCAGTTGAGAGACAAAGATCAACAAAGATTCATTATTACTGCCCTTTAACTAGAAAAACCCAAGAAATTGAAAATTAAAATATGGAAAAGACCATTCGAGCTCTAACAAAGGAAAGTGCTAAGATTTTGTTACTATCCAGCTGAATGCAAGGAACATTTCTCAAGAATAAGAGGGACATTTAATGACAAGAAAACCAAACTCCTAGGAAGATGTCAGCATGATGTGTATATTATCATAGCTTCAATATATATAAAGGAAATACGGGCTGATCAGAAAGAGAAAAAAATAGTATCCCAACATACTGGAGAATTTATATACAGTTCTTTCAGTGAAAAATAGAATAAACAGCTGAGTGTTCAGTGATGGACAGGTGATCAGAACACAATCAACGCTCTGGAGCTGATTGCTATTCCGGCCTCACGTCCATCCGAACCACCCAGAGGGTCCAGTGTGGCTCTACTCACTCACAGCCAATACACCTCTCCGCCTTTTCCATGTTTCCTGCACCAGTTTGAAATTCTAGCATGGTGATATTTTCCCCTCAGGATTACGCAGGTGTAATTAACATATGACCATTGCATATATTCACGGTGTACAGCACAATGATTTCAAATATGTATACAGTGCACAGCGATCCCCATCAAGCCAGTGAATCTATCCACCACCTCACATAGTCACCTCTGCTGCCGTCCTGACAGCCTGTAAATATTTCATGAGCCTTTGCCCCCAGCTGTTGGAGTCACCCAGCTTGTTCATCCTATACTCACAAGTATGCCCCCTGTGATCAAGATCTGCCCACTTCCTCTCCCCACAGCCTGGCAAACACCCCTAGTTTCTTTGAGTTTGACTCTAGATTACACATGTCAGTGAATCACGCAGCATTCACTGTTCTGTGTCTGGCTTATGTCACATAGATCAGTGTCCTAGAAGCATGGGATAGTGGTTATGGAAATCAGTTTGACAGGTCCTTACAAAATTAAGATCTACCCTATGACCCCCAAACCACACTTCTGGGTATACATGAAATAATATCCTGCCATTTGGAAGATATATCTGCATCCCAGGGTCATTACAGCATGTTTAGCAGCAATCAAGATACAGAAATGACCTACATATCTGCTGCCAGCTGGGGTGGGGGTGAAGGAGTGTGGGATGCATGACACTGTGCAGCCTCAGAAAGGCAGGACATTCGCAACAATGTGGGTGAATGTGACGATATGACAACCCTTACCAGGGCGGATGCTGAGATGATTCTTGGTTCTTAGAGAAAGTGATTGACAGCTGACTAGTGAAACATTAGAAAACCAGAATAGTCCAAGGCTCTGAGGTAAGTGGGAAAAAATTTCAATAAATGAAATTATCACCTGTGGTATGATTCCAACCTCCTGGATGCTGGACAGTGTACCACGAATCAAACACTGCTGTTAAAGGAAAGTTTCTGAGGCCTGCTAGGCTCACCAGTTTGCAGGAGCCCGGAGCACTACTGTGTTAATATCACCCCTTAATTACTGTGGGCTGATCAAGTCCACAATCTCCTGAACAACTGTATGGTGAAGGCTAAATAAAAAGAGGCAAATGGAATTATTTCAGGGCTCTAGGAGGATCAGAGTCCTCTCACAGAATTCAACGTTCTTTTAGGGCTAACACCCAAACCTTCTCTGCATGGCCCATATTTATTTAGTTATCAAAAGAAGGGAGGGGAGTACTCAAGAAGGGCGGAATCACTCAAGGACTTCTCTAAGGAAGGAATTAAATTAATCCTCCCAGGAGTGAGACGCCTCGGGTTGTAGTCCTCATCTAGCTGAGGTGGACCCAGGGGTCCTGGGTCTTATGCTTTGAGGTTTTCCAGCTTCATCACCACTACGGGTGTCAGTAGGGATCAGTGACTCACAGGGTTTCGCTTACCACGAGTCCACCATTTCCAGACAAGGAGCCCAGGCGTTGGACAGACTCACAGGCGAACGTGAAAAGCCAGCTGATTCAGTCCTGCCCAGGTCTGCTTCCTAGTGGCCTCCGGCAGAGGCCTCCCCAGGTCTTGCTGCTCTGTCTGTCTATGTCTTTTGGCATGTCACCCTGCAAGGCCTGGTACCCGAGCAGACTGTGTACCTTGCTTGGTGGGCACTTTGCTTTCACAAGTGGACAGGTGCTGTTTCACCACCTGCTGGCTCCAGCCAAGCCTAAGAGCCTTCCCTGACTCTGTTCTCTCGCTCTTCAGTCTACCCGCTAGGGCCCGAGGGGTGCAGGAAAGCGGGCTCCCGTAAGTGGGTCCACCTGAAGGGCTCGAGCCACTCTGGAGGACCATGCTGAGCTCCAGTCTGCTCCACGTGCGCTCCAGGCTGGGAAGTACAGGTAGCGGGTTAAGTTGCTGACACTCGAGGATGGTCTACGCTGCTCCACCTGAGTGCTCTGATTTTCTCTGCAATTTTGCAGCACTTTGAGGGCAGCAAATATCAGTACAGCACTTCTGTGCTCATAAAATTTCAAGGGCTGCTCATGGCTTGAAGAATGAAGACTATAAAATTTACTTTCAGTGCAAGCTACCATTTCCTTTGCCTTACCTGCCTATTCAGTTTTATCTCTTTCAATGCCCTTTCATTAATCTAGTCTCTTACTGAAAGTCCTTTATTTTAGCCCGGGAGAGACTGTACCTAGAGTGCTTTATGGAGCAGCCACAGCCAGCCCTGCTGTCCTTATGGCACAAAAGCCCTAGGCCACAAAACCTGGCACTTCTGCAGTCTGGCTCCTCCGGAGGGGACTTTTAATGAGGACTTCTTAGTTCTTTTCCCATTTCAGATCTTTAAATTTACCAGTTCTTTTCCTAATTCAGATCTTTAAATTTACCAAGACATGATTTTAATATTACAGACTATCTAATACAAAGCCTCAGACTCCCTGGTGCCTGGTGAGGTCCTCTCTTCATGCTGGAACATCGCCGGTACATCACTGAGGGGCTGGGACTGCGGCAGTGCACAGCCAGGCAAGGCTGCTTCGGAGCTGCTGCTGATCACCCTCGGGGTGACAGGAAGAGAGCTGCCCCCGTGTCCAGGGCCTGGTCCAGGGACAGGACAGGAGGTTCTGCTTCCTTAGGGGAGCCAAGTCCTCTGCAGAGCAGGGCCACGATTCGCTGACACAGAGCAATCTGTCCGTCCCACTGGAAACTGAGCAAAATGCTCCACATTTTTATTTTTCAAAGATGCAGTTTATTCAAGATTCAGGATGTTGTGGAACCCAGGAATGGTTTTTCTGGCTGTGACTTTCCTACAGCAGGTCCTGAGTTCCCTCCAGGGCATTGGCTATGGTGCCCTGTCTGCACTGTGACCTTCCTTGAACTCCAGGAGGCAGATGTAGGGGCTGCAGCTGAGGCAGTGCCCCGCTCCCTCAGGCGGACAGCTCACAAGGAGTCTCAGCACCATATTTCCCACTTGTGATCCGGCCCAGGAGCGGTGCCGGCACAGCCCAGCTGAGATGGGAGAGGTCACCTCCCTGCACCTTTGAGACCACTCCGTACCCCTTCAAAAACTCCACCTGCCCTTAGTTTTGTGACTTGACACCAAAGACAAGTTCTTAAATTTCCAGAAGATACTGACATGCTCTCATAACTGGTGTGTGTCTGTAGCTTTAGGCAATTATCCAGCTGGTAATAGCATTAGAGATTGAGATGAGTCCTCCAAACCTAAACGAATGCTATTTTCTGTGAAAGCATGCTCGCTGCGCACACAGGGACCTCACAGGTTCACAAGCAGGTGAGAAGGGAAGTGGTTACCCTGCAGGAAGAGCTTCAGAACTCCAAGACCCAGAGCAAGGGGCTCAGGTTCACAGGACGCAGAGCGGAGGATGGTCCCAGGGCCACCATGGGGATGTAGATGCTTCCAAGATCTCCCCTGGAGTCACACGCATGTAACTGCCCACACCAACCTCATTTTACCTCCTGTTCCCCTGAGGTCTTCTCCAGCTCCTCATCCACCTACAGGCTGATTTCCATGGAGCTGGAAGATACGAGTGCAGTCCCTCAGCCATGACAGTGTCCAGAGTGTCCTGCCGCTGTTTCCACGCTCTCCTGTGCACTGCAGCACCTTGGAAGGACAGGGCTGGCTGGCTGCTCACCAGCATGTGCCCCGGCCAATGCACAGCCCGCCTCGCCCACTCCCTGCAGGTGTGTGCTTGTGTGTGGCTCTGCTCCCTGCTGAGCACTGTGGAGACAGCGACACACACACTTCCCAAAGCATATAACAAATGGACTGACCTGTTCCTCCACACCTCGCTCCCTGTCCCCGGGGGGCGTTTGTTTCTAGGAAAACTTTTGAAGCCACTATCGCAAATTTGTCTCTGGCAGCATAGGCCCCCAGTCCCTAGAGCAGAGCCTCCCACGTCCCCAAGCCTACCAGAGCCGACCCAGCTTCCCGGGTGAGAGAGGTGAGCACCCACTCACTGGCGGGTTTCCAGGGCTGGCGCATGACAAGAGCTAGCATTATCTTTATTAGGATATTAACGTATTAATTTTCTAACAAACCTCAGCCACCCTCACACACATGTGCAAAAGTGTCCACTCAGTAACTACCCTGCACTGAGCACTTGCCGGGTAAGACACACAGCCTGCGGTGTGGAGGTCAAATCTATTGCTTTGAGCTTAGTGATAATTTTTTTCTAGCTAATATATTATGAGTCCAATAATTTTGACAATGGCAATATTCCCCTTTAATAATCAATCCACGGCTTTATTCTTTTGAAGAGGTGTCCCTGCAGCAGGGCTGTGCTTCAGGTGACAGAACACTGAAGCTCCCTGAGTGCTTCTTCTACATCTGACTTTGCCTCCATAATGACAGCCAAGCACACTGATGCTTCCCTGTGACTCCCTGCAGGAGCGACTGATCCTGCTGAACTGCTTGCATCTGTTTATGTCTGCTACCATGAATCAGTGCAAACAAAATCCATTCTGCTAATCCTCCAGGTCCAGTGGACCGTTTGCCTGTCGGAAAGACACCCATCCTCCTGAAAACCAGTCCTGTGTCCCTTCTCAGCCCTTGGAAGCCATGCCTCATATTTGCAAGGTTGTGTTTAGCAAAAGCTAATTTGTGAAGGGTTTGGCAGACTGGCAGGACTCAAAACTTTGCAGTAGAACAAACTTAATCAGGACTCTTTGTTCTGCACATCTGATTTCCTCAATGTAACAACTTTGTAATTGACTCTTCAGAGCTAAATCAGTCAGATTCCCATGCTGCTTTGCCTACTCCAGCCCTTAGCTGACTGCAGAGAAGACTCACATCTTAGGCTCCACTGCACAGGAAGGTGGAGGAAGGAAGGGGCAGAAGGTCTGCTTAGGGCGGACATGGAGCATGTGCACAGGGAAGGCCAGGGTCCAAGGTCCTGCAGGACTCGGGGTCTCGGCTGCCTGCGGCCTGCTGTTTGCAGCCCCCGGCAACATGTCAGATGTGTGACGTGGATGGCCCAGCGGGCTGTGCCAGGCTGTGCAGCAGGGCTGTGGACGTGGGCACTGACTGGTTCTCATAGCTCTGAACGTAATGGCAGGAGCTAGAACAGCGGACGGGCCCTCAGTTCTTCTGCTTCACCAAGAAGGTGCTGTGTATTCGGAGTTGAATTTACAACTATTCTTTAAATCCTGTACCTCTTTTATTTCCTTTTATTTTCTCCAATGGCAATAGGCCAATGTGGGCCCAAGGTTGATATAAAGCAACTGAAAGACCCCACTGGAGATGTAGAAGTTCATGGGCCGGGACTGGGGGTATAGCTCAGTGGCATAAGCGCTTGCCTGGCAAGCGCAAGGTCCTCAGTTCGATCCCCGGTACCGGAAAAAAAAAAAAAAAGAAGTTCATGGGCCATGAAAAGAAGTGTTATCCGGAGCTGTGTGGTCTGGTATTACTTTCTAGCTCCGCTACAATTCTCTTACGATTTTCCATGTCACAAAGCGGCCTTGAGGGTGTGATTGTTCCACTGCCTCCCTTGCTTCTTTGGACCAAGACAGAGGAAGCCTCCAACCTATTAGAAACAGTTGTTGAAAGGCTGAGGGGACGTGGGGCTGCTGAATGCGCCATGGCTGGCCAGGGCATCACTGCAGACATGGCTGATTTGAACAGCAGGGATGGTTAGAGTATTAGTAAAAGAGCAAGCCACACATCAGAGTTAGGGTTAGAAGTCAGAAGCACATGTAATACATTTAAATCTGGCCAACACGGTCTTATACTAGGACGGCAAGACAGAAAGAGTAAGCAAAAACCATATAATTCCTTTCAAATAAGACCGAAAATTGAAACAAATCTGTCTTTAAGGTTGTGTGCTTAAATAGAAATAATCTTTAAAAAATGCTACTGAAATCATGATTGTTGCTGTTTTTGAGTGGCTATGAAGGCTCCTGGCAGCAGGAGTGGAGGTGATCTTTGGAGTGGCCAGCAGTGGCTCTCGGGGTGCAGTGTCAAGCTGACGGGTTTGGGATTGAGCATGTGCGCTGCTGGGTGTGGCTGGGTGGGTGTGGAGCCTTGGCCTTACGGTGTCTCTCTGGTGCCTTACCCCCTCCTCGCTAGCACTGCTGCCCTGCTGGGGTGAGCTGGGCATCTGCAACCTACCAGCCAAGGACTGAATCTCCCTGAAACGTAAGTCCAATTAACCCTCTCCTCCTGCAAACTGTGGGTGTCTGGGATAGTGTCCAGCAACAGGAAAGCTGACTAATAATCTGGCAGACCCCTTTCGTTGTTTCTTAGGCATTAGTTACTCTGATTCATCAGCTGTTTGTAATTTATTGTCTTACCCATCTTTGCCTGTATTCTGTCTTGTAGTTTAGAATGAAAGTGCTTCTTAAAACATATGCGTGACCGAAGTACACAATGAATAATTAAATTTTAAAATGTTATTACAGTAAAAGACACACTGTAATCCACCCTCCTCAAACACTCCCTCTCCCTTCAAACACATTTATCCAATCATCCTTAGCACTTTCTGGAGGACTTCTGGAAATCCTCTTTCCAGAATGTCTCTCTGAGCTGTGATGAGAGATACAGGAATGCTGCTGCCAAGCACCACCCGACGGAAAGGAGGGCTGGCAAAGCACAGCAGTGTCCTCACCCACCTCCCTCACTGCCCTTGGCACCGTGTGACTTCTGCCTCTTCACCAAACTCAGAACGGCCATGGGACGTGAATGTTCCCCATCCATCAGGGGATCAAGGCAGCACAGCAGCACAGCCAAAGACACTGACGGAGAGCGCTCCAGGTGGCAAGAGGGAAGGGCAAGCGTGTGCCAAGGGAGGTTATGTTCTGAGGGGATTAACTGCAATATGTCCTTTACCTCACTGTAATAATTTTTAAAAATGGAAACATTCACTGTATTTTGAGATCTCAACTGGTATTTGAGTAGTGAAACTATCAACTATTAAATTTGGAAACACACCCTTCCAAGTTCTTGTGTCTTCTGAATTTTCAAATTCCTTTTTTTTTCTTTAAATGTATCCTGATTATATTTTTTTAATTATCAGGGTTTTTAAATGTGAATTTAACATTGTTTCCATGGAAATCTAATTGACAATTAGTTTCCACCTAGCCCTATGTTCTATTTCTGGGCTTCTCTTTGTTCACCTTCATTGTAAGTCCATTTATATAATGGTATCATGCTGTTTTAATACTGCTGGTGTTTTAGATCATAGTGGGATTGGACATCTTAGCGTTGTTTCTGATCTTGATAACATTTTCCCTGTTTCCCTGGCTGGTGCTCAGGCCTTAGGAGAGGGGGACAGAGGGATACACTAAGATGTTAAAGGAGTACTCTTCTATTTCTACTTTACTGACTACTTTTAACAAATATGAGTGTCAATATTTAATGAAGTTTATTTTATCATCGAGGGAGATAAGCATAAATTTATCTCCTTGCAGCACTGATATTATTACATACATTAATGCAGTTTTCAAACTTTGAAATGTTCCTCTAGGCCAATTTTCTTATATATATATACACAGTGAGCCTTTCAGCACCAGAAGTATTTTTACTGTTGGAAAAATTTCAAACACACAAGTACAGATACAGAAATAAATACGGGTGTTGAATTCGCCTTCACTTTCATTGTTGCAGCTCTGCCTCTAGTTTCCTGCTCTGACAGAGTGGACCCACGCACCCTTTATACCTACACAACCAAGGGGAAGTGTCACCTAGAGCATGCAGGTTGTGCCCAAGCGCTGGCTGTCAGATGTACTCAGCTGTGGAGGGTGGGCATGTGTGCAGCTCTCACCACTGTGGGTTCACAGACACAGCCGAGACAGGGTGATCTCATACCACAACGGTCACCACACGGTCCCTCGAAAGCAGCACTGTGCACTTGCCTCCTGCCTCCCTGCTTAAGACCTTAACAACATTGCTCTCATCCCCTTCTCCATAATGCTGGCACCTGAAGATGTTACACAGACAGTCCTCAAATGTGTGATCCCCGAGTTCAGCACCCTTTCACACAGCAGGATGGCTCACGTATGCTACACTGTGTGCATCAACAGACTTTTTCCTTGCTGTTGCTGTATAATATTCCACAACCTGCTTGAGGGTCGCAGGTTCTTGTTTTTTTAACTATTTCATTGCTGAACTGCAGCTGCGTGGTTCTTAGTTTGAGGCTATTAATAACATTTAGGTAGAGGCTGTGAATATCTGTGTAGAGTGTTTTGATTAACCAGAGCATTTGAGGGGAGGACAAATGTCCAGAAGTGCAACCGCTGGATCAGATGATAGTTACATGTTTAGTTTTGGAAGAAGCCAGCAAATATTTTCCAGAATGTCTGTATCTACCTTCCCTCAGGTAGTGCATGAGGATCCAGTCCATCTGCACTCTCCCTGGCATTTAGTGGGGCTTTGGCTTCATTTAGTTTCTGCTTCCTGATGTACAGGTGGCAGGAAGAACAGGATGAGAGTCTTCAGAGAAAAGGGGGATGTTTTCAGGATGATAATGACAACGTACCTTTCTCTGTAACAATTTTTATATTCGCTCTATTTTGTAATCAGAACTTGTGTGGGCAGTGATTTCCCCTTGTGATTCAGACTGCATATATTTAATGGCTAATAATGACATTCTCACATGCTTACCTTACATTTCATCTGCATATATTCTTTTCTAACCTATGTATCTATTTTATTAGTATAAGTTTAAATACCTAGTCAAGTGTTGTGCCCACTTTTTAATTATATGATATGCATATTACTGTTGAGTTTTGAGAATTTAAAAACTCTAGATACCAAAGGCTGTGTTACCTCTTCTCCAAGACTCTGTCATCCAAGTCTCCCATCTGAAGAGAAAGCCCTATGCGTGCTTCACACTGCGACTACATAACTCAGCACATTATTAGGGTCTTTTAGTTTAGAAAATCATACATAATATAGAGACTTTACAAAACATGCAAAGTTCATGGATCCTAAGAGTGGAAAATTTAGTATGTATGAATTAAACGTATGCAGTGTGTCAGATTGTGTATGAGCAATGAAATTAAATATTAATACTTAATATTGGATGTTCAGGTATAGACATATTCAAAACATTACGAATAATAAAATGGGGCATACATTTGTCCAATATTCCTGACTGTATGACTTCATGATGCACCGCTCGAAACACCATACTAAACAAAACCTATAAAGATCCACTTAAAAGGCAGAGCAGGTGCAGCAGTCAGTCTGCACATCAATAAGACCCCAAGTGTACAGAAACGGAGAAAGAGGACCCTGTACCAAATACATTCCTACTCATGTACTGAAACCTAGCGTACACACAAATGCAGAAAGAATGCCAAAGCAAGTAAGACACCGCCATGATCTCATTTACAGGGATGTAACTACCCCACTCAGTTCAGTGCAAATCTTCCAGGGTCTCCATTGATCCCGTGAGCTCTTGTATTTTTATAAAATATTTATAAAATGCTTGTATGTCATAGTATAACAGGATATACACTATATGCTAGTAATAAGGCCATCTTGCAAATAAGGCGATTGTCCACTTCCTCATGAATATATCACATGAGCCAGGGTTCTTCCGTGGAATAGAACCAATGGAATGTGTGTACCTATAAGAGGAGATTTATTAGATTGTGTCACACAAGCAGAGGTTGGAATCTTCCACAAAGGCCTCCCATGGGCTGGAGAGCCAGGGAGAGAGGCAGCTTCTCAGTTCAGGAAACCAGAGGCTTAGAGCAAGAGGGACCCATGATGAGCCTTTGTCCAAGGCCAAAGGCCCAGGCCCTGGGGAGCTGCTTTGCAGGTCTGCACTCAAGGCTGAGGAACCTGGGGTCTGGTGACACTAGTACAAGCCGGATCTGCTGAAGGAAGTCTGGCTTCTACTGGCCCTGGGGACAGGAGTGGACTTCCTTTCTTACACTTCTTTGCCCAGCCAGGGCCCCAGGTGACTGGAGGTGCTACCTACAGGCAGAGCAGGGGTTCCTCTCAGCCCATTCAACCACAGGCAGAAAATACTCACTTCTCCAGAAACACCTCACAGACTCTCCCAAGTATACAATGTGGTCTCTTGGCTTCCCTCCTTCCAGTCAACTCCATGACCAAAACTAACACTGACAATTTCCAAAAACACAATGGGTGAACCCATTACACAAGTATTTATGAACATAGACAAAATAATCAAGTGTCTACTTATGTCATTTAATATTAAATTTCATTGCTCATACACAGTCCGACATACTGCATACGTTTAATTCATAGATACTAAATTTTCCACTCTTAGGATCCATGAACCAATTTTATTCAGAAGCTCCACATGCCTTTTGACATTTCTATGTTCTTTGCTTTGTCAGCTAGGATTTCAGTAACCAAATACAATCTCCCAGAATGCATCACTATCACATCCTTCTGCATTGTTTAAAATGTAATTCTTCAGAATGCCTAAGATGCTTTCACTGGGAGTTTTATCTCTGGTCTAAAGAAGCATTTGCATAACATTAGGGTCCATTCTTTCCACTCCTCTATAGAAATACCCTCATTGTCTCACGACCTCTGCAGACCGCCTTCTACACTTGCTCTGCTTTTCAAGCAGATCTTTTATCAGTTTTGTTTAGTATGGTGTTCAGTGCAGTGCATCATGAAGTCATACAGCCAGGAATATTTGACAAAATATGCTACATTTTGTATTTCATAATTTTTTGAATATGTCTATGCCCTAACATCCAGAAGAAACTACCTTTGCATTGTTCCTGTGAATGTCTTGCCCACCTAGTGCTTTGGGGTCACGATGTGGCTGACTAAGCCCGTGTGGATGACAAACTTTCTGATGCTGTCAGAGGGCTACCTTCTGACCTACCCTCAGAAAGATAGTGGGTGGCCATCACATGCATCTGATTACTTGGGAGAAAATCAGGGTTTCATTCAGTAACCTATGACTTATTTGCTATATTTTAAAGACTTTTTGAGGCAGGCTGGCCTTGAACTCACAGTGATCCTCCTCCCTCAGCCTCCCAAGTGCTGGGATTACAGGCCTGGGCTACCACACCTGACTAGAACTTCCTATTTTGGTTAAGTAATTCCCTTAACAAAGCCATTACATGATAGAAGAGGACCGCTGTGCTGTATAGCCAGCCACCACTACTTGGTTCCGCTCTGGCTTCTAGACCTTCCTCTGCAGGAAAGCAGGGTTATGAACGCTCTGAAACTACACCCCTAGACAAGGGTAAGTTCCCGGATGAGCAAATGATAAGCACTTCTCTTAGGCCTTGATCCATATTTCCCAAGCTCACACTGTTAGGGCTTGAGTCTAGACATCCCTTCACAGCCTTAGGCTGTCATCGGAGGTGGCCGGATCTAAAATGCTTGAGCTAGGATTAAGGCAGTGAGGCTGGACCGATTCATGGTGTGAGGCTAGGATTCAGGGTGCCCCACCCTTGGTGCCAGTGCTTCCTGCCCTAAAGGCTGTTGTTGCTGCTTGTCACTTGCTGCTTCTCTGCTACTTCGCTGCCTTGTTGCCTTCTGCCCATTACGAACTGTTTCTTTTCTGCAGTGCCATCTGCTGTGTGCTGTCCTGCCTCGGAGCCAGCAAACTATGGACTGAAACCTCTATAAACTGAGCTATAATAAACCTTTTTCCCTTTTCCTTTGGGTGCCAGGTATTTTCTCAGCAATGAAGAAAGTAACTAAGACACCCACAGCACAAGTAACAGATGCCTGTGCCTTTGGAGTCACATAGCTGGCATGATTCTTTTCCATCACTGTCTTGATTCTTTTCCATCTGGGAGAGGCTGACATCTCCATGCTTTTAATTTTAATTCATGCTTTGTTACTACATAGTGGTGTTGATTTTTTCCACAAACATGCACGTTATTTAATTTCTGCTCACTTCTTTATTCAGGGCCTTGGTCTTCCACTAGAGTAAATTTTATGGCAGATTCATGTCCAGGCACCTTGATTCTGCTCTGCTGTATTGCATGCAGTAGTCATGCTGTGTCCTGGGGGTTGACCAGGTATCCCCTGTCTTCTGTGAAGGTTGGACAGACCACTGTCACTGCTCATGGGCTTGTGGCAGCTGGTGAGGTGCATGGGCTGCTGACATTGGGTGGCCACACTCTAGCATCTGGAGGTTGGCAAGAGGCTAGGCCCCGGGTCCTTCCTAGCAGGCTGGCTCAGGTGCAGGGAAGGCACATCTCTTAGGTCAATGCTATTCAGTCTTTCCTCATTCTCTTGTTGTCCCTTAGTCAACATAACCACAGAGTCCTCTTCCAGCATTGAGGACATGATCTAAGGTGTAGACACAAGGAGAGGTGACAGATTTTGCACCAATGTCCAGAGGACTTGGATGATGATTGAAAGGTGACGTTGGCTGGTAATCTGGGTGCACATTCCAGCCCTGAACTCCAGGAAATGTGTGGTAGGGTCGAGCTTCCTAAGCTCTCTGAGGCTCACCCTGTCTGTCTCAAGCTCACCCATCATACAGCCCACTGTAACAGAGGCTGCACAAAATACTAAAGATAAAACACATAGCACAGAGGAGCCATAGAAGGGCTCCAAATATTTTGGCTACTGTTACAGAGCCAAATTCTTAGGTTTTGGTTTCTCCTTTTTCCCGAGGAATTCTCTCCAGCTCCTCCTGGAGCCACCTCCCTGACTCCCACCCACCGGAACCTGGTGTGTGTAACAGGCCTTGGTCCAGAGGGGAAAATGGCTTGGGCCTTGGTGACTCCTCTGCCATTGAGTTAAGCCCTGAATTAGTTATCTAGAGCTGTGATTTCCCCTCTGGATCACTGAGGAGCCTACATGGCAGTCTTTTCCATCACCAGACCTCGTTAGCAAACAGCACGGCGCTAACTTCACCGTGGGGACCTTATCTGGATTCCCCTTGTTGTACAAATGACAAAGATAATTCCTCAGTACCACAATCCTTCATTAATAAGTTATGAGAGTCGATATGTGTGCAATCTGTTATCCCACATTTAGCCTCTCTGTGAGAAATTTGCTTGCCAAAATGTTATTTCTTGCATGATTTTGTAATGATAGGCCCGAATTTGCGCCTCCTACACACTCTCTTCTCTACAAAAGAGCCAGTCGCTGGTGCAGTTGTTTCTCTCCCGCTCCTGTCCTGTCCCCTCCACCTTCCACCCAGCCACCAGAGATCTTAACAAGCATGAATTAGGCTGGCGCTGCTGGACCCTTCCCTGGGCCCAAGGGTACCTGGCCCAGGGCCCCTGCAAACCACACATCCCAGTGGCATTCAGCTGGCTTCTTCCTGGGAATGTCATCAGGATGGGTGAGCCAGGCAGACAGAGCAAAGAGAATCCTTTGCATATATTCTTTGCCCCCATCTCAAGGCCCCCACAGTAGCAACTGTCTTCAGAATCCAGCTTTTCAGAATCCTTGAAATGAGCTCAGCATAGCACAAGCCACCTGTGGAGGCACCAACACCACCTGGGTATTTATATCTGTACCACGGCCAACCTCCTGCCCAGAAGCTGCCCAACCACGGCAGGGGTGAAGGGTCCCCAGGTCTGACAGGCTCCTCTTCTGAGCCCATTGATTTCCTGGACTCACCTTTCCGCAAGCCTGGGAGATGGCAGGCACCTGCTACAGGATTACGGTGGATGAGTGGGTGGCCTCCTTTCCAGGGCTCCAGCCCTCCTGCCTCCCTGTGCAGAAAGTCTGATGGATGCTACACTTTCCTTACTGGACAGAGGTCACTGCAGTAATGGGTGGGGTTGTCCGTGGACAGGACACGAACTCAGAAGGCAGAATCCCAACATCTTTGTGTTATCACACTTAGTGTCATGGGGTAGGTCCCAAGTGTCCTCTAAAGTCTCCCATGCAGAGATGGGCTAGATTATAAGGGGCTCTTCTCCCTAGAGCCTCCCCTCTCTGCTCCCCTGGAATGAGAACCTTCTCCTCTGCCATCTGTTTCTGCCTCGGAGCTAGCCAACCTTGGCCTGAAACTGTGATGCCAAATTAATCTCCTGTAAATTTTAGGTGTTGGGCGCTGCTCCCCAAAACCGGAAAGTGATGAGGAAACTGGGTCTTTAATGTGGCTCGGAGCTTCCTCCTGGCAGGAGCTGACACTGAGCCTCCACTCATGCTTGGGGCGTGGTACCTATCTACATGGGAGTTACTTAACATGCAGCACCCCTTTAGACCTGCTGAGAGATATCACAAAGACTCACAAACTTGGGTCAAAGCCCCGCTTCTCTCTGCCCACCATTATCCGGTGATTTGACTGAGTCAGCAGAACTAACATCAACTTATCACAAGTATCTAGTCATCCCCGAGAAGCGCAGGGTTTTTCTTTCCCTGACACACTGTTACCCCAGCATGACAGTAGTTTGTCTATGGAGGACTTAAAGAAAAGTATAGGGTGTATGTGCACATGTGTGACATTGCTTTAGGGTCCCAAGGTCAAATTCAAAAACTATGGTGAGTAGACAAGATGGGGGGTTTGGTCAAGTGGAGATGAGAAGCCAGAGGGTGTGAAGAGCTTCAAATCCACCCAGGCATCACTGCCTCAGAAAACTCTGACCAGCGCCAGCAGGAGAGGAGTACTTGGCAGATGGCAGGGTCACTCATGAGTGAGTGACGGTGTGTGGGAAATGAAGTGGAAGCTGACTGGATCCTTCAGCCATGCCAGGAAGCCGGGTGTTCCTGCCCCTCACAGGAGCCCTGGAGATCAGGGCTGCCATAGTGATGGCACAGCAGGGGTGACGTGTTCCCCACCCAGGTGCCCCCCGGCCCCTGGCCAAGGGTGTTGGGCACTGGCCAAGATGGCCCAAGGTGGGGGACTTCACTGAAGAGCCTGCGCAGCCCTGTGCTTTCTGGAGCTGGCTGCATGGCACTTGCCACTTTCCACCTCTACAGAAATAGGCAGCAACAATCAGAAAAGGGTTTCTTCCACTACCAGAGAAAACCGTGTCCCTCTACTCTCTGGCCCCCAGCAGAACCAACTCCCACGGCTGGCCTCACCACACAGGCAGGGTTTGGCCATCTTTTCCTCAAATAGCACCCATGTCTGTGTTTTAGCCTTGCTGTCCCCACTGTTTCTGTCCCACTGCTCAGCGCACTGTGGCTACAGCAGCCAGGGACGCCAGGCTGGCTTAGGTGCTCTCTCATATGAATCTATTTCTAAGACCTGGCGGCCAGGGCTTGGGGTCGCATCGAGGATGTGGAGAGCTGACTCGCTACACGCCCTCTGCACTCCACCCTGCCTGCATCCGAGTTTCGCCAGCCCCTTGGCTCTGGAGAGCAGCAGTTAGCAAATGAGCTCAGAGGACACCGGAGCACTTGTGGTCCAGAGACGATTCACCAGCAGAAGTCCGAAGACTTGCCGCTCCACAGGCTGGTGGAAACCCAGTGGCTGGGAACCCGTGGAGCACAAACCCCTCACCATGAGCCAGGCTTCACCGTACATTCCTCAATTTGGTAACGGCACGTGTCATATTCGAGGGGCAGCTAATAATCAATAGAGATTGCCGGTTCCAGTGAGGACCTGAGAAAGGAACTGTTCTGTGTTGTCTGGCCAAATGCAGTGAGAAGCAGTAGTGATTTCCCACAGAAAAGCAGCCCACTGCTGGTCAGGCGCAGTCGTCCTCATTCGCCCCTGTGCAGAGACTGCGAAGATGGAAAGGACAGCTTGCGAAGTTCAGTGGTGCTGACTTCTACATCGGGCGCTGCAGCCGCTCTGTCCCCTGAGAATGCAAGAAAGTATGAGTGTGTCACTTCATATTACACCAGTGCCTTGGCGTGATACTTCTTCTGTAGCTTATGGTCACAGTGCCAGAACTCAGGCACTTTTTTAATGATTGCCATCACCACAATCCTGCTTCTAAAAATCTATTTTTAATCTGTTTAACATTTTGAAGTGAGCACACCAACCATATCAACTGAAAATAGTATTTTGTTATTCATGAACTTTCACTTTATTTCTAGAAAACAACCTTTTTGTTTATCTGTCTTAACTACTCCATTATTTCTATAGTTTCTATATTACTATAATACAGAATTTCTATATTACTTGAAAGTAGTTTCTATATTACTTGAAAGATAGATGTTTCCAGTTTATAAACTTTTTCATGTTTTTAACACAATACTCTGCAAAGTAACTCTAATACTTTTACAGAATCAGTAAAAAAAAATACATATATATATACACTTCAGAAAAAGGACAGTAGTATGATGTTTTTTCAACAGATGGTGTTACCCTCATGTAGGGGACTCTGAGGTTCGCGTATATCACAGAAAATCCACCACACCACCGGCCCTTAGAGAAGTTGGAGATGCATGTGCACCAATCTCAGCGACCGAGGTGATCCAAGCAGCAGTTTCCCATGGTAATAACATCTGGAAGCTGATGGCCCCTCCCTGAGCATCTCTTGTAATTAGAGGGCAAGGATGACTTGTATCAATCTGAGGATGTCTCAATAAATTTACTATTAAAATATTGATACAAGTTTTTCTTTTCCTGAAGTATGCATACATTTTTTTTCAGATCCTGTATTTCCTTTGCACTTTCACTAGTTTAAATGATCATTGAAAATTTTTGTTTTATAAGTTTATCCAAAACAAAGGAATATAGTATGTGATTTTTCCTGAACTTTTCTCAGAGTGATTGTTTTTATATAGTTACATGTTTAAAACTGTCTGTGTATGTACAACTTGCTTATACATAATATTTATCAATTCTCTCATCCTTCCTTGATAATCCATAGAGCTTTTTTCTTTTATAAATTACATATTTTAAGACTGATGTGTTACAATTTTCCCCTAAGTGTTATATTTCTACTTTTTAAATTCTAAATAATCATTTTCTAATGTTCTATTTTCCATGTCTATATTCTCCTTCCGTAGGCTCTTTTTGTTCTGGAATTACAATAGCAAGTTCTCAGGTTGTACATTGTTATCTAGATTTTCTTCCGTAGTTTTCTTGTTCTCGTGTTTGATGTTCCTTTCCTGCCCTTAATATGTCCTTTTACCTTTACTGAAATTTCTTTGGTAACAGGTGTGAGAAAGAGATGAGGCATTATCTTACTCAATAGGTGGATGGCACATTGCACTGGACTGTCTGCGCATTGGAAAGCGTTTTCATACTTAAATATTGTGGTTTGATGTGTGTCATCCTATGTTTTTTTTTCATTTATTTAAGTCTTTTATAATTGTTGCAGTAATAGCTTATAGTCCTTTTGGTAGTTTTCTTTGTTTTGTTTTATCTTTCTGATTTTTGCATACAGATCTTGCAATCCTTTCAGATTTATTTCCTGTTACTAAGTATTGCTACTTTAAAAGTTTTCTTTCAATGAACTATATTTCTTGCTTATTGCTGAACGTAGAATATAATTTATATTTGTACCTAGATCTTACGTCATGCCACAATGCTGAAGATTTTATAATTTTCTAGTAGTTTGTTTTTTCTCTGTAATTAATTTTCTAACATAATATTTTGCAGAAATTGAAAACTGTGTGGTTCTTTTCACATGCTTGCATTTCTTATTTTTATTTATTTCCCTCAAGTAAGACCTGACTTACAATGTTAATTTGAGACAGTGATGCTGGGCATCATTTTCTACCTGCAGATATTGGAAAGGATGACCGAACTTTCCAACTTTAAGTCCAGGGCTTGATGTCATTCTTGATACATAAACTTTCTTAAAACTTTCTCTTTTAGTCTTATTCGATTTCATATTTTGAAATAAGTTGGTATAGTTATGGAATTTTCATGTATGTATTAAAATAATCATGTTTTTCCTTATTAATATATTAATGTGGTGAATATGATCATTTACCTTACGTTAAAGTAGCATTACTCAGAAAAACTCAGTTCAGTCATGCTATAGTATTTGTACAGATATTATTGGATATAGTTTGTAATTTCATTTTTAACATTGCATTTAAATATTTATTACTTAAAATAATATTGAAGTTTTTAAAAATAAAAATCAAGGAGAGTAATATTGTCTACATTTTTATGTTTTCAGCCTACTTTACATTAAAATGATAATACTTGAATAGTTTGACATGAAAAATTAAGAGTACAGAGGTAGTTTTATTATTTTGTTATTTGGAGTCCACACTTCTAATTTTAATGCACACCTTTTCACATTTTATATTTTTAGGTGAGTTTTATGACACATTTACACATTTTGTATACATTTACATTTCAAAAAATTTACTTTTTCCAGGTGGGCTTATTTAATCTTATTTAAGTGTTCATTAATTTCTTCTATTATTTGTGATTTTTCTTTTACTTTCTTTTTTTTTTTTTTTTCCGGGACCGGGGATCGAACTCAGGGCCCTAGTGCTCAGCGGCAAGCACTTAGCCCACTGAGCTGTACCTCCAGCCCTTCTTTTACTTTCTTGAAATTTATTTTTATTCTTTAATTTATAGCAATGTGGAAAATTTACTTTAATATATTTCAGCTGCTCTACTCTGAACTTGAATGTAAGGTCTTGAATTTTGCCTTTGATTTAAATCATTTTAGTTTCCTTCTATATATTTTTATTTTAAAAATTTAAAAAACTGACAAAATAATAATGAAGACAAAATCAAAACAACACAAAAGCAACAAAAAATGATACATGACCACAAAACAAAATGATAGGAATTTACAATGGTTGCTATATTACATACTAGGCAGACGCTTATTCCACTGAGCTATATCCCCAGCCCCCTATATTACATACTGTTATCTTCAGTGAAGTTGCTCAGTCCACTAGACATAAGAATGTAAGATTGATCAAACAAAGACAGTAACAAGTAAAGAATAAAAATAATTGGAAATGAGGTAGAGCTTCACCATACAAGATGGTAGTTCAACAAAGGTTCTTATACTGCATATCATTTTCTATGCTGTTTTGTTTATGTATTTGTTTTTGTTATTTTGGTTTTTTTTAAATGAAAAATGAAATTTATATGTGCATACAAAGATAGCTGGAATAGGTATATTGCTGATGTCTGTGATTTATTGAGAGGAAGAGTCAATGCTCAAAATTTTCTTTTTTCTTGAATAATTTTGCATGTTTGAACTGCTACATATTTTGAAAAGTAACATTTTTCTTCTCATTTAGTCATAAGTACATTTTAATGTATTTCCTGAATTCTTCTGTAAAATGTTTCTTTATGAAAGAATTTAAAATTTTTTTTCATGTGGTTTCTACATGTGTACCTCATAAGATCATAAAAGTAATCTAAATGCTAAAGATGATTTAAAATGTTGAAGACTTTTTCCATAAGGTATTAATAATACTAAATGCTCCTGTATTTGAAAATAGTGTTCACTTTATAGTTATTGCTATATTATTCTAATAATTGAGTTTATTTCAAGCTTCTTTGTTATACATTACACGTTCTTCTGCATCATTACTCAATAGTCTTTTTGATGTGTCAGTCAATGAGAAGGGCATGTTATGTGTCACACTCTGGTCAAGGCCACGCATTTCAGATAATAATTCGGTCCATACCTACCAGGTCCATCTCTGTGAATCAATACTTCCTGGCATACATAAGAATGCTCAGTGTCTTTGTTATTTCCCTCATTGCTGAGAAAAAATACCCAACACCCAAAGTTAAAGGCAGAAAGGTTTATTTGGCTCACAGTTTGCAGAGGGTTCAGTTCATAGTTGGCTGGCTCAAGGCAGGGTGGCATGGCAGAGGGGCACCGCAGAGGAGGAACAATCCATGGCAGGGCAGGCAGGAGGCAGCAAGCAGCAAGCAAGCAACAAGTGACAAAAGCAGCACCTTTTTTCTGTTCCCTGTGTCCTACCCAGGTCTAAGGTAGTACTGACACCTGGGTTCACACCCTTAATCTCAATCTAACACACTCCAGGTCCAGCCACCTCTGAAAAGCCCACCTTTGACCACATGAGGCTTTGATGGGAGCATGCAACACATAACACTCTTGTTACACACTGTGTGTTACAGCATTTGTGTGGCTAGAATCTTTTGATCTCTGTGCTCAGTAATCTGGTGTCTTTGAGCCAATCAATTTTCTAAGCTTTAAGTTTGAATTTTGTGAGTCCAACATATGTGTGTGTTCTGTATTGAATCCCTCAGATCTATACCTTTAAATGCTGAGCTTTGAATATTTAAAACATGGTGCTATATAGAGTAGAGATGCCGTTTACCATTGACAGTGAGAAAAATGGACCTAAGTCTAAAACTTACTAAGGTTTTTGTCTTGGCTGACATGTAGCAGGCGTATAACCATATATTTCCTTTCACCGTAGACTAACAGGAAGAGCTGCTGTAAGTTTCAGGTGGTGCCGGGTAAAGTATATTAAGACACACTCTTCAGTTGGTAACATCTGCCTCGCTCACATTCATAAATATCATCATTTAATATGTTTCTGATGGTTTTCAGACCTACTTAAACATAGAAGATATTTGTTTTCAGCTTCTACTTTGTCCTCTGTACATGCTACAAAAGCAATACATTTTTTAAAAATGTCCGCCCTTTCATGATTACTGTTCATTTCATTCTTCCTAATGGTGAAATATAACAATATATATATTTGGTTTCTTTACCTGTGATTAATGTACATATATGGTTATTTTTGCCCCCAGGACAATGATAAATCATATGATACTTTAAATGACTTGCTTTATATCTATTTAAAATTAAAGAATAACAGGACAAAAGGTAATGACTCACTGCAAATTATTGACATGATTTTTGATATTCTGATAAATGCATATATGTGCTAGTCATTTTAATTAAGTTCTACACAGATAGCACTAAGTTTAAAACAATAGACTACATTAAAATGACACAGTGTTCCCTACTGCAGGTGAGGTAAGAAGAAATCTGGAGTCATGTCATCATTTTAGGCTGTGTGTTTAGATATCCATTATCTTTTATCATACATCCTTCATCTGTCTCCCTGTCCATCCATCACCTGTCACCCAACATATTTCTACGCTGTCTATAATTTATCTGTCCATCACCTATCCTCTATCATACCACTATCATCTATTTATCAATCAACCAGTCTTTTATAGAAAAAGAACGAAAAAGATAGATTGTGAATTTCCTTGAAGTCATGCAATGAGTTAATTCCTCTGTGTAGTATAGTAATATTTACATAAGACACATGCCTAGAAACCATGAACAAATATTTATTGAACGAATTTCTCAGATCCCATTGTACAATGGTTTAGGTAACCTTGGAAGAAAAGCTTCATGGGAATTTGTTTGACCCATGTTTCTCTCTCTCTTTCTCAGTTCCTTCTGTTAAAATCATTCCATTAAAAGCCACTTCTCTCTGTGTGACTGCAGTGCTAGCTAGTGCCCTGGGAATGGAAGGGGGGAAGCTCTATGCCACAGTGGGACATTATTTTTCAGCCACACATAAACATATCAAAGGGGCAAGAACCAGCCTGGGCACTGTGGGCTTCTAACCCAGGACCGGAGCCAGTATCCACATCATCTGAGAAAGTTCACGTGCAGACTCCGGAATAGGGCCTTGTTCCCAACACTGCGTTTAGTGTTCTTTTCCACTAATATGAAGGCCATAAGCAAAGCTTGTTGAATTTCCATTATAGCCAGATATCAAGTGTAGTTTGGACACCCACAAAGAGTCTGAGAGGACTGACACAGCAGTCATTTCAAATTATGGAAAGGCCACTGTCCTCAACAAGATAGGTTCTGCCTGACTGTGTCCTGAGGGCCACTCTCAATTCCACTCTCTCTCTCCAGATGGAGACAAAAGCAAGAGCAGAGGCACCCGGGGCTCCCTGCTCGCTGAGGGGCAGGGAGCCCAGCCCCTGTGGAAATGGGTATGGCCACGTCTCACACAAGGACTCACGTGTTTGCCTTTGTGCGATGTTAGACAGTCACATACCAAGGAGGAAAACACCTAACCCCAGCTCTCGGCTGGATGGGCGCGTTGTGGTGGGTCCTGCAGAAGGTCATTCCATAGTGCACAGAATGAGCCACAGCAGCATTGAGCTCAGAAGCTATGCAAAGCGGAGATGGGAGATAGGAGAGGACACCCACCGTGAGGACCCAGTGCCTGGCAGTCTCACGAAGGCAAATCTCTGGGACAGCAAGCTAACCTCTGGTGGCAAGGCTTCAGTGCAAGCCAGGCTGATCATAAGCAGGAGTAGCCTGGGTGGCAGAAATTCCTGGCATCTGCATCAGCAGGGGTACTGAGGCCTCTGCGTGCTTTCATCAAAGCTCTGCTGAGTGTACACCTAAAATCTGCAAATCGTACCTCAAAAGAACATCATGTACAGAAACCCATGAGGAAATAGATGTCAGAATTAACACCATGCCCTGCCTCCTGATGGTCCATAATAATTTCAACTATAGAACAAACAGGACGGGCCTGGGGATATAGCTCAGGGGAATAAGCGCCTGCCTGGCAAGCACAAGATCCTGAGTTTGATCTTTGGTACCAAAAACAAACCAAAAAAAAAGGGATGAAATTCACAGTTCTCTGGAGGGTCCTGCTATCATTTTTACTCAATGATAGGAGAGATTATTTGGAATTTGTTGGGTCACAGTATTGTGGAGTGAGTTCTAGAGATTAATGATGGACTAGCTGGAGTTTTAAGAGTCCTCAGTTTGACATATATAGCCCACACTTACAGATTTGCTACTTTTTCTACCTGGATTCTCACCTCCAGTCCACATTGTTGCCCACTATTTTCTGGAGAAAGCACCTGTCACTGCCTCTCTATTACCCACAGTCAGGACTCATCCATTAGAAATAGGATGAAAATGCAGTTTTAGGAAATATCCCTTACTTTAGCCCAGTTAGTTTGTGCTATATGGGTAGTGGGATGCAACGGGTGAAGATAAACTACTCAAATGCAACTCACTGAATGCACTGTCATAAGCAGCTCAGAAAAATGGACATGCTCCCGGGCTTCCTAATGGACTAGAGCACCACCATGGCTCTACCGGAGGGAAGAACTCTTTTGGCTAAATCCACCTGAGGAAAGGTGAAAAAGTTGAAAACTGGAAGCAGCTCGATAATTTTGATAGGGAACAGAGAGGACAGGGACAAGCACCACCAGTGACTCCTGCAAGAGAAGAATGGGAGCAGCAGGCCAGGTGGAGGCGCAGAACCCAAAGGCCCAGCAGGGTGTCTGCGTGGTCCTCTTTCCCAGTCCTCAGGGTGAGGCTGTGAAGAACACTGTGCATGACACCTCCCTTAGGGTCAGCCCCAGAGCAGCAGGCAGGGAGGTGGCGCTCTCCAGGGTGGACAGGTGTGGGAAGCCCTACACACCTGGCTCAGGGGCACACCTGAGTCTGGGCTGCCCTGCTGGCCTCAGTGTGTGAGGCTGGGGTACTGCAGGGTGGTGATTTGGAGCCCAGGACCAGAAGGCAGTGCTGAAATCTCAGAGCGTTAGAGAGTTTGGGAGCAAGTCAGCCTCCACAGAGACCTACGCTCTTAAAGATGAAATTGTCTATTTTTGTATTTAGCATGAATGAACCTCAAAGGACATGTTTCCCATTTATTAAAAAATTGCAGCTGGATGCTAGAGTTCATTTAATATTCAGAGACTGAAATTACTATACTTTATAAATGGAAATACTGCTGTGAAAAACAGAATGCTGTAACTAGAATGATGTTTTCCTCCCTTTAAAGACTGTCAGTATACTAGAACAAGGCGAAAATAGTAACAGAACCCAGGTGTTTGATGTCAGACTTTGGGGGAAAGGCAATACTGTGCTCTACGAGTTCACTTGGGCTAGGGGTGAAGTAGCAAGGGCTGCCAATGCATTCTAGAGGGAAGTGGGAAACGGCTTGTTAGATTAGATATTAGAAGTTCTTTCCGAGTATCTCAGCATATAGGTAAGAATACTGAGGTTAGCTGTTTTGCCTACAGTCATATAAGGTTAGCAGTGGAGTTGGGGAGGACTCCCATTTTCCAGAAAATAAATCCTGTGAGGGTGCCAGGACAGGAAGGGCCTTGGGCCTGTTTCCTTAAAAGATCAAAGGCAGGGCTCCCAACCCCACCGGGGCCCTGCAGGGCAGCCTGTTCCTGAGCCCATAAGGCCCTGGAGATCAGTGTTTTTCTGCCACCTCCAAGTGCCAAGGTGATGGCAAAGATGCCAAGAGGGGAGGGTTTGGTGATCTAAAGGGGTGACGGTAAAGGGCCCAAGCAGAGAACATGTGGTCTTGAAAGATGTCACTGTTTGGGACAGACTTGGATATGTGACAGCTGCCCGCAGGCTGAAGAACTCTCCAAGGAGCTATTCAAGGGCCTCACTATCTCCTTGAAGATTTAGCTGAGGGAGGATCAGCTTCTCAGTCCTCTCTAGCAGGACATAGTTGAGGTTCAGTTGGATGGAACCCTGCTGGACTGGAACTCATGGGTCCCCAGTCCTGAGCCAGCCCCTCCGATCTTGGAAATGTCACTTAACTTCTCTGGGTTTAGCTTTCTCCATAGAGCCAATCAGTGAAGGGATAAAGTTGCCTTTAGCTCTAAAGTTCAAGGCTAAGATTTGGGGCTGCTTCCCTAAGGCATGCCCGGATTAAGTACACACATGCTCTAATAGTAACCATGCAGCCCCCTGGATTTGTGTGTATTTATAGCTACTATTTCAGTCGTATTACACAACCCTTTGGAAGCATTCTTCATATTGCATCACAGGGAGCTGCTCAGCACTGTCCACAAATAACCACAGACTCACCTCTATGCCCTCGCAAAGTTCCATGTGCTTCTCACCATGGTAATAAATTTAATGCCATAATTATTTCACAAATTTACACACTGTTAACAGTAATCTCTGCATATTAAATTGTGTGGCACATGCCACGTTCTGATTCACATTAAGTAAATGATCAAGAGCATTTTTCCATACATGACATTTTATTCCAAATACTAGATGCTAAGTAAAAGATTCTGTATGGTGGAATGCATTTCTCTCTTGCTCATCACAGATAAGTTGTTGGAGACTTTAGCTGGATTGGTCTGTCTGTGGTAGATTATAGAAAAATTAATTATATAATCTTTACTAAACTCTTCTAGACAAAGTAATTAGGTATTTCCTTTTCATAAATACTTAAAACTAATAACAATGGCAAAATTATTCACTTAACCTTTTAATTACCCAATAATTTTCTTACTTCTAGCTACAATTCGATACCATTTTAAAAATCACACCCACTTGTCCACAATCTCATGTTTTCAAAATCAGAACATTGAGCATAGGACCCTTCCACATCCCAGTAAAGCCTCTAAAATGAGACAGGACCTGGGCATTCCAGGTGGGCAACCTGGCTGCTGTCCTTTTGGCAAGATCTCTATGGCCAGCTGCAGAGTGGCCCTTCCAGGCTGGAGACCCAAGACACCTTGCTTCACCCTCCTCTGCCTAAGACACCAAGACTGTCGAGGAACTTCCATTCACAGGACTTTGTTAATCAAGATAATATTTCCCTGGTAAACACCAGGGAATAAGCTTTCAATTTGCATGTTTCTGATATTTATAAAGTACTGAAATTATAAATAATACCATGCTATACTTCTTGACTTTTATATATGTACATTCTCAAATCAATACAAGCCTCAATAGTTAATGCTTATTATTGTGGATTTTTTATTTCTCAACTCATCTACAGGTACTTGCAAAAATGTATTTGCAAAATCAGTACAGTGCTTTGCAGTGGTTTCTGTCCATGTTCAGGCAGTGAAAAATTTCAGTGGCCCCAGGAGCACATTTTCGCTGAGATCAATGCAAGGGATTCTCTGTCCTCTGCTTCCCCTCTCACCTGTACCTGTCCTTTCTGTGGGTGTCTAGTGACAGGCTCTTGGCAGTTTTATAACTTTCATTGGTACCTCTGCTCTTTAAAACTGTCATCACATGCAGTTCTGATAAGTTGGTTCTTGCCGCTAAGCATGATGTGTCCTGCAGAGAGAATGCCTGTGTTCACATGTTCCACACTGCTGGTCCTAGGTTCAGTGTCAAGTAAACAACTGCATTTGATAACAAGGTGTTTTGAAGCAGGGACACTCACAAAGGAAGCCCATGTGCTGATCAGCTGCTGGAAATGCATCCGGCGCCTCTGGAGACCCTCCCAGGCCATCTGTGAGGGCCCACCCAGTGCTCACAGGGTGCTCGGCGAGCTGGCAGTGGTGCCTCACAGCAGGCAAAGTGGCAGGGTGAGCAGCAAGTGCCTCCTTTAGGTAGTGAGATGTAGCAGGAGAGTTTTGGGGTGAAAGGGCAGGCAGCTGATCAAGGTTCTTAAGGTATTAAGCAAATCTACCCCCCACAAGGGCTGTGGCAAATCCTAGGACTGTGCATCCCAAGAACAAGTCCATGAACAACTCCTTTGTGCAACACCTGCATCCCTGTGCATCACCCTGTTCTTTCCCACTGCAATTCTGGGTAAAAATGATCTACTTTTTCAATGAATTTTATAATAAGTCTAGGAAATGGAAAGATGTGTTAAAATAACTTAATTTCATTCATCCAAAAGTGATAACAACTAAGTAGAAATTATTAAATCCTGCCTACAATTGCTATTTTATCCTTAATACGTAAGGTACACTTCACATGGAAAGTGGGAATTATACAAGGAACCATTTCAGGAGGAAATTAGAAGCATTATTTAGCCCTCAAGCATCTGTGCTTTTTGCCATGTCAACTAAGTATGCTAATTATAATGATAAGGTTCATATTACACAGTCAAAACCCAATGCCAATGTAGTTAATCTTTTAATGAAAAACTATTATTTCAAAAACAATAATTGATTTGGTTGATATTAAAATACCTGTATTTTTAGCTATTGTGCTCATACAGGCTCCAATGGCTTGTGAAAGTGCTGCCTAAGGACTAATCTCTTTTGAAAGGTTATCTTTATATTTCCAAGGTTTAAGTTATAAACTACCTAGAATATTTTGAGGGAGAACTGTGACATTTGTAGTAAATCTGTGACATTTTCCTTAAGAATAGTCTGTGAGCTTCTTCAACATTAACTCTTCCTTTCCCTTATTCAGCTACCTGGAAAGAAGGGATTACTAAAATGTGCTGTGCCTTTTGACTGAGAAGCAGAGAGGTGGTTAATAAATTCAGATATTCTCACACAAGCTAATCAAAATGTTTGTGTAGACATTAAACGGATGTGCTCAAAGCTAGGGAAGACAAATGTCCCAACAGGATATGTCAAGACCCTGGAGGTGGACAGAACGAGGCAGGGAACACAGATGGAATTGTGTGGCTGAGAATGCCCCGCACCAACTCAGACATGGAAGCCTGTGCCTCTCAGAGGCGAGTGGCTTTGACCATCTGGTGAGCGGAATAAATGTTCTGTGAAGTTCAGTTTGACAGCGTGTAGGGTCGAAGCTGAGTGGAAAAGTGTTCTCCCAGAATATAATAAGAAAAATTAAGTCTCGAGTGACATAGTACCAAAGGTTCGTAGGAAACATGCTGGAAGTGTGATACATAGTATAAAAGGAAAACGAAGCAGCAGGTAACTTCCAGTTATTGGTAAATGTTACAAACAGGTCATATCTTGAAAGAAGTAAGGCAGAGTATGATTTATCTTTGCAATGGTATCACAGTTCGTAGGAAAAGAGACCTTGCCGGGACCTGTGTTCGGTTACAGTTGCTCTATAGCTCCTTAGGACCTGGACGCCGCTAACGCACACCGACCTGATATTTTGGGCAACAGAGAAAGAGCAGGTAATGTTTGCCCTCATCAGTGTTATCTTCCATGGGTCATTTAAAAGATCATGTACGCTGAGGTCATTTTCTTTCTGTATTACCTGCTTTCCCACTGCAGAGACACAATACCAGATGCCCATAACTTAAATGGAGAGAAGGATTTGCCTCATGGTTTCCATGGTTCAGTCCACAGTCGGCCTGGTCAAAGGCAGAAACAGCAGGGAGGAAGGGCCTGGGCAGAAAGGCTGCTCAGCCCCTGGTGACCAGATGCAGAGGGAGCAGGAGGGAGCCAGGGGCAGCATCGCACTCTCCAGGTCCCGCTGGGAACCACCTCCTCAGGCCCCGTGCCAGCTCTGAACAGCTTCAGATCTGAGGCACAGCAGCTTGCCTGACAGAAACTGAAGGAAAGGGTAGAAATAATGAAGTGATAGCTAAACCGACACAGAGAGATCTCAGGTTTCAGCGAGGATTTGGGCACCTGCTTGCATTTATTTCAACATTGCCTTAATGTACTTATGAATTGTCTCCAAACTTGGCATATTTTTAAGTTTATTTTTTCCATGGTCTAGTAAAATAGCATGTGTGACTTCACTTTCAGGGCGATAGGTATTTATGTTTATATTATGAATAAGAGAATCGCTCAAGCACTAACACCAGTGTTCAGCCCCTGCCTCAGACCTTTCTAGGCCTCACTGACTTGGTACAGAGAAAATGAGTCACTTAACTGAGATCACACAGCTACAGGCACAGCAGGAACTAAAAGGACAGGACACATACACCAGCACGCGTAAAACCCCTCTCTTCCTCACTATCAGACTGCTGCTTAATGTCATTGTTAAAACGGGTAAACAGACAAGTAAATCTCATCATCTTTTCGGTAGCTCATTTGTCCTCAAACCTTCATGCTCCCCAAATAACTAGGAGTTGGTTTGAAATGCAGAGTCCTAGAGTTAGAGATCCAGCTGTGCAGAAAAAGCCTGACAATGAATCTTTTAAATAATGGTCACAGTTTGTTCTTAAACACGTGGCCCAAAGTAACGACTCTGAAAGACAGTAGTGTAGATAACAGAAGAGATGAAATTCATTTGCTCAATTGTGTTGGCATCTTTTCCCAAGAAAAAAGAAAGCCCTTTCTCCATTGAGTTCCTACAACACCCTCATCAGAAACCATTGCTCAGGTAAGTGTGCTGCATGTTGGGACTTTATTCTGTTGTTCTGTTAGGTTATGTTAATCCGACACTGCTATCATCACTGTATGCATGCCAATATGTATTAAGGTTAGGTAAATTGAGCCTTCAATTTTTTTTATTTTTCAATGGAGTTTTGGTTATTTTCATTTATATTTAAATTTTAACATGGATGTTAATTTCTTTAAAAAAATTTTCTGGCCATTGTTAATATTGAATGAATTTGTATGTATCAATATTTGTTTATCCAAGCCATAAACACAATATATGTCCTCAGTTACATAGGGGTACTTTACCTATGTTTTGGTAGCAATGTTTTATAGTTTTCTTTATATAAATTTTGAAATATAATCTATTAAATAAGCCCTAAGTATTTTTGATGATCATATATTTTTTGACACTTTTAAAAGTAAAAGAACAAAAAAACATATTAACAAACAGACACAAGTAGCACAAGAATAGTACAATCAAAACTGAGTTACAGACAAAGTGACAGGGAATTAACAATGGTTGTTGAATTACATATTGGTAACTTCGAAGTGTATACTCAGGATAACAAATATAGACATGCAAAATTGATCAAACAAATAATCATCAACTATTCCTTACAATAAAGTGACCTAAGTCAGTAGTACAACTATGTTAGATATGCTGCATATACATACATACATACATACATAATTATCCCTTCCTTCCTTTTTTATATAATTTTTTTATTTTTTTAAAGTATAAAAGAAAAAGAACTACATCAACAAAAAAGAGGAAAACATTAACAAAGAGACACAAAGTAGCACAATAACAGTATAATCAAAATTGAATTATAGACAAAGCAACAGGGAACCAACAATGGTTGTTGCATTACATGTTGATAACTTCAAAGTGTATGCTCAGGAAAACACATACAGACATACAAGATTGATCAAACAACCAGTCATCAACTATTCCTTACCATAAAGTGACATAATAGTGGAACCATGTTAGCCATCCTGCACATATGTACATACATACACACATACATACATACTTATTTGCCTCTTTCTTCCTTTTCTCCTTTCCCTCATCCCATCTGTTCTTTACTTTTGAACAGATTTCCTTCACGTCTCTTAGTTTATATTCCCACCCTCAGGTTCTTACACCAGTGACACAATACGTTACTTGCACATGTACCTCTGATTTATTTCACTTATGAGTATGGGGTCTAATTGTGACCATCTGCCTACAAAGGCCCCAGATCTGTCCCTCTTTATAACTGAGTAATATTCCATTATATAAAAATGCCACAGTTTTTTAATCCAGTCCTCTGTGGATGGAAATTTGGGCTGCTTCCACAATTTAGCTATTACAAATTGAGCTGCTATAAACATGGGTACACATATATCACAGTGATATGATGTTTTCAGATATTCTGGGAAAATACCCAGAAGGGGAATAGCTGGTTTGAATGGAACCTCTAGACCTAGTTTGCTGAAAAATCTCCAAACTGCTCTCCACAGTGGTTTCACTAGTCTGCATTCCCACCAGCAGTGCAGTAGAGTCCCTATTTCTCCACAGCCTCACCAGCATTTGTTACTGGATGATTTCTTAATACTGGCCAATCTTACTGGGGTGAGATGAAATCTCAATGTTGTTTTTATTTGCATTTCTTAAATGACTAAAGATGTAGAACATTTTCTCATATATTTATTTGCCATTTCTTTTCTTTATCTGAGAAGTGTGTATTCATCTCAGATGCCCATTTCTGGATTGGGTCTTTGAATTTGGAGAGGTACACGTTTTTTAATTCTTTGTATGTTCTAGATAGAAGACCTTTGTCTGAGGGACAGCCAGTTAGGATTTTTTCCCAATTTGTGGGTTTTCTTTTCACTTTGCTGGTGATTTTTTTAGATGTGCAAAACTTTTCAGTAGGATGAGGTCCCAATTATTGATTCTTTGAAGTGTTTCCCTTGCAGCTTCATTTTTGTTCATGAACTCTCGGCCTACTCCTATGTCTTCAAGATTTTTACCTACTTTCTCTTCCAGTAGATTTAGAGTTTCTGTTTTAATGTTGAGATCTGTGATCCATTTTGACCTGAGTTTGGTGCATGGTGATAGACTTGGGTCTATTTTCAGTTTTCGGCAAGAGGCAAGCCAGTTTTTCCAGCACCATTTATTAAATAGGCCATCTTTTTTTCCAGTAAGCTTGTTTGGCCCCTTTGTCAAATATTAGGTGGCTGAGTGTGTTTTTCATTGTGGCTGCATCTTCCAGTCTGTTCCATTGATCGTCAGGTCTGTTTTTTAAAGCTACTGTAATAAAATCAACCTGGTACTGATCATATAGATATATTTTTGAATTATAAATCCAAAATGTTTATTGGAATTACATAAAAATACAAATTCTTTTCTATGTCGATTAACGGTCCCTTTTATGGTTTAAATAAAAAATGTCACCCACGTGTTCATATGTTCAGAGGGGACTTTAGGAAGGTGACTAGATTATGGGCACCCTAACTTCAGTGCATCACCGCACTGACAAGTCGTAGCTGAACTTGGCATTCACAGGTGGGCTGGTTGAGGGGAGGAGGTTGCTAGGAACGCTGCACTGCATTTTTGCCTGGAGTCCTGCCCCCCTCTGGCTGTTCCTGTGCTCTACTTTCTAGCTGCAGTGAGGTGAGCCGCAGCCTCTGTCCTTCCAGCCTCATGGCATTTCTACCTCTGATCCAGCTGACCATGGACCACAGCCTCTGAAACCATGAGCCTAAATAACCCTCGCCTCCATCCTGTCAGTCTTCAGGGTCCAGTGTTTGTCACAGGATCAGAAGTTCACTGATACAGTCCTAGGGCTTGTGCTTCAGGTCTAGCAGCTTTTAACACAGATTCCCTCAGATTTCCTACACACACCATCATGTCATCTGTAAATAAATTCAGCTATTTTTTCTTTTTCTCTTTCTTTCGAACACATATGCTATCCACTCTCTGTTCTTGCAGCATTACCCTGGTTCAAATGTGCACAGTAATGTTTAGTAGAAGTGGTATGAGTGTGTGTTTGCCTGGCTCTTGATCATAGGGAAAGTGTGTGATTTCATGGACAAGATCTTGGTAAGCTTTCACAGAGATGTATCAAAGTGAGGGAGAGAAGAATTCATATTTCACTCCTACTTTGCAGAGTGTCTTGATCAAGAACAGGTGTTGGATTATCAAGTGCTCATCTAAATTTACTGAGAGAATAGTGTGGCTTGTTTTGCCTTAGTTAGCATGGTTATGACATCAGCTGATTTCCCATGGTCTGACCAACTTTGCACTCCTGAGGTCAATACCACTGGGCCCTGATGTATTACTGCTTGTATTTTGCTGGATTCTACTTGATGGGATTCACTTTAGAATTCCTGTTTGATGTTTATGTGATGTACTGGTCTGCAGTGCTCTCCTCACAGCTTTGTCTGATTTTGGCATTGGGGTAATACTGGCTTCATAGAACAAGAGGCATGCAAACTCACTTCTTCAACTCTACATAAGAATTTGCACAAATTGGTACTCTCTCTCTCTCTCTCTCCCTCTTTCTCCCTCTCTCTCTTTCTCTGTCTCTCCCTCCCAACCTCCCTCCCCCTTGATCACCTGAATAGAGTTTTATCAATTTTTATCTTCTAAAAAATCTGCTTTTGATTTCTTGAATTTTATTGTTCTGTTACATTTTCCATTATGGTTGTGAAAATTTATTTTCTTTTTTCTACTAAATTCAAGAGTTCGTATTCTTGTTTCACCCCTGACGTTTTAAGTGAAAACCGGGATCATTAGTTGAGAATATTCTTCTTTTATCCTAGTGGCACTTAGCACTATAACTTCTCTAGGGCATCTTTATTGTTACCATACACATTTTAACATAATGTGATTTTTATTCATCTGTTTGTTTTGTTTTTTGAAACATGGTCTTGTTATGTAGTTCAGGCTGACCTCAAACCCACTATTTAGCTCAGGCTAGCCTCAAACGTACAACAGTCTTCCTGCCTGAGTTTCACAAATACTGGGATTGTAGGTATCCACCATCACAACTGGCCCTGTATTCATTTCTGTATAAAATATGTTCTTTACTATTTCTCCTCTGAATTATGAATTATTTATGAATATATTGGTGTCTTGGTTACTTTTCTCTCATTGCTGTGAAAAAATACCCAATGCCCAAAATGAAGAAAGGAAAAGTTTATTCAGCTTACAGTTTGTGGAAGTTTCAGTCCATACTTGGCTGGCTCAGAGGCAGAGTGTCACATGGCAGAGGGCAAACGTTCATGGTGACAGAACACGGCAAAACCACAAGAGCAAGAGGGAGGGATGGCAGGCAAGTAGTCTCTTTCTACCCTGCATTGTAAACAGGCTACCCCAACAGGCAGTGTGTAGCTCTCACACAGTCTCCATGCCCTCCTCTTCCACAGGTTCAGGATGTATACACAGTAAGCACCTTCCTGCTGAGTCACTCAGCCAAACCTCTAGACTCCCCAAGTTGACACAGTGTATCAACAATAACAACTGGTTAGTTTCCAAACACCTAGGAAATTTCCAGAGATCTCCCTGCTTTTAATGCTTACTAAACTTCATCTTGATCACAGAATAGCTGTTCATAGCTTTAGCACTATGTGATTCTACCCTGATTCTCCTCTACCCCTCCCCTGTATACAACAAAAACATGTTTTCTTCTGGATCTTTTTACAATTTTCTCCTTAGCACTATCTTTAACTAATTTGAATTTCATTTTTGTTTCCTTTAAATTTATCATACTTTGGCAATAATTAACAACCCTATTTTCAGACATCCCCCTCACACACTCTCTAATGTCTGCTGCAGTGGACTCTGGGTATTCTCCCATGCTTTTCAGAGCCTCTGTTCAGTTTTTGTCTTCTCGTATCCTCTCTGGTTTGTTTTTTTTTTTTTTTTTGTTTTTTTTTTTTGGCGGTACTGGGGATCGAACTCAGGACCCTGCGCTTGCTAGGCAGGTGCTTATTCCACTGAGCTATATCCCCAGCCCCCTCCTCTCTGTTTCACATTGAATATTTTCCTGATATATCTTCAAATTCACCAAGCTTTTTATTTTGAAATACCTAATTTGCCATTCATTTCATCCACTGCATTTTCCATCTGACACATTGCAGTTTCCAATCTGTAATTTTTGTCTGAGCTTTTAAACATATCTTCCAATCTATACTTAGCTTTGTGACCAAATAGCATGGAGCCTACACTAACTCTATATATGTTTGACCTGGAAGGCTGATATCTCTGCAGACCTGGGTACATTTTAAAAGGCTAAATGAATCTATTACCAGGCACCATGTACAGGGCTTTACTAACACATTTAACCTTCATGTGGTCCTTTGAGATGAGGATAATTATCATTAAGGACAAGTAACTTGCCCAAATTCACCCATTAATATGTGGCACTGGAGGCCGAAAACTAATCTAAACTCTCCTGCCTCTGAAAAGTGTGATGAGAGAATTAAAACAAATTTAAGCTGTCAAGATTTTCAAGATCCCCTGAGGGGCTCTTGGGGCTTGGGGTGCTCAGTGGGAGTTGTGATCCATGCTTTATGCTTTAAAATTTTGAAAACCCTAAAGTTGTCTAATTACTTTGAATTCCTCTAGGAACTGAAGACACATAGTTCACTAAAAATCGCTTTGACACCACAAACTCCATGTGGATTCGTGAGTCAACCATGGAAGAACAAAGCTCAATTAACTCTGAGTATATTAAAGGTAATTCTTTATATAAGGGTGGGGGTGAGAGGTCACCATGAGCAATCTACCTTCACTCCAATAATTCCATCCAACGAACTCTGCATGAACAGTTCCATAGACAAAGTAGACGTTTTTACCAAATATTAGAAAGACGCTCTTTCATTTTCATTAAAGAGGAATATGTTTCAATATGAGAATTGAATTGTCCATGTATTTTTTTAAGTTACATAATGTAAGCCGCCTTGTAGAGATGAGAGCATGACGAATAGTGTGTGAGGCCCTTGTCACTCAGGGTGAGCTGTGACAGGTTTCAGGAGGCCCTGCCTCTGTGGCCTGCTGCATCTGTTGCAAAGTAGCACAGTTGGTGACCTTGCTCCCTCCAGTGCTAATAATTTCAGATTCCTTTCAGGGAAACACTTTACTGGCACATAGCAGGAATCCAGTGCTTTGTTATGTTGTCTTGATTGTGCCTTCCTTCATGGCTTTGCCCAGGTAAATAAACAAAGAAATACAAACATAAAAAAGTATCATCGAAATCAAGCAGAGACTCATCCTACATCCCTCACCTCTGCCACCTCCAAAACGACCCACTCTCCTCACCACGATGCTGCTCTTCCCATCTGCGGGGCTGTGTTCAGCGGCATTCACTGATGTCCGCATGTGAAAAAGGAACACTGGTGTTCTCCCAAGGGACACCGTGGAGTCTGCTTGTTCCCTGACCACCAGGTGACCTTGGAGAGGGCCCTGCTTCCTGCCAATGGAGGCCCAAGGCACCCTCTGGACTTCCATGTCCAGGTCTCCGGGGATCCAGGTGCCTGCAACTTCTCAGGCAGCATGCTCTGTAGACTGTCTCTCCATCCCACAGGATGCTGTCCACAGCACTGAACTGACCGGCTCACTTCCCACTCTACTGCAGGTGGACTTGTGCACACAAGTCACCAGGAAACCAGTGTGCAGCAGCAGGCTACAGATGGCTTCAAGATTCCACTGTCTTAATTTCTCTGGAGAATTTTTACCAGGCCACTTTCATGTACCTGGCTCAGGCATCCCTTTCTCCTCAGTGGTTCTCTGTCTCTACTGATCATCCTTCAAGCCTCTTTTTAAAATGAAGCTTACTCTTTGAGAGTGGTTTCAGAGTCACAGTGCAGTTGAGCAGGAAGTGCAGAGATGCCCCATCTGATCCCTCGGCCCCTCGGCACACAGCTGCCCTAACTCCCTGCACACCCTGACTTCTCGGTGCTACATCACAGGGATTACCCAGCTCCTCTCCTTTGCCATGATCCTTCTCTCTGCCCTGCACCCTGCTCCTGTTGCACTCTTAATGCCTATGTTGGTTTGGGGGATATTTTGCAAGGGGAATAATATAATACAGGACACATATTTTATAAGAGTATTCATAATAGTCACCGAAAGAACGATATACAAAAGAGTACAGGAAACCTGTCCACACACCAAGACCAAGGAATCCAGCCAAAGGCCTATATTCCATGGAAATGTCCTGCATGAGTCCAGCTGAAGACTTAGAGCTCAAAACAATGCCTTCCAGGGGTCCAACTGGAAGCCCAGAGCCCGTAACAATATCTCATGCAGGCCTGTTTCAAGGGTCTGCTCTGGCAAGGTACAGAGGTCAGTGGTAGAGTCTAGAAATTCTGCACCAGTGGGAAAAAGGGTCTGTGCCAGTAGGCTGAGGGATCTGCACTGGAGCCAGGAAGCAATGTGCAAGGTAAAAATCACAGCTCTCCCTAAAGATACCACAACCATCCTCAGCAACAGTGAGGTCCTGAGCTCCTCCAAAGATCAAGAAAGCTGAGCTCCCATCAGGGAAGCCAGTGTGACAGGCTTCTCCATGAGACTGGCAGCGCACCATCTTCCCCTCTGGAGCAAGAAAGCAATGCTGAAAGTGAGGACCAGAGCTCCACCAAAGTGAACTGAAGCCATTCTCAGTGCCAACAAGGTCCTGAGCTCCTCGGAGGATGAAAACAGCTAAGTTCATTAGGAAAGCCAACAAGATGACCTCCTCCAAAGGAACCAACAGCTCCTTACAGCTTCTACCAGCTCCCAACAGCCTTTCTCCACTCCCAACAGCCCAACTTCCTCTCCAGTTCTGCCTCTTATGCTGCTGACAACAGTCTTTGGGTGGGCCTCCTACACCCAGCACCACACTTACTCAGTTCAGCTGGGGGTTACAAGTTGACCACCAGTTGTCAATGCACCATAGTGCCCACAGAGCAAATGTGTCTGCACCCTATCTGCCCTCTTCTTTCACCACCAATCTCTCCTCTCATGGCACCTCTGTTGGATTTTGAAAAGAATGGGAAGAGCACATTTTTTCTTATCTTTTACACAAGTGGATTTCTTATTACTTAAACAATACATGAATGTTAAGGATAATGTACGCATAGAAAATACAATGAAAATAGGTATTCCACAGGAAAAATTTTCTTAGTGGCTCTGGAAGCTGGAAGATGGCCCTGGATTTGCGATGTGGTCCCTGGTCCACACCCTAAGTTGGTCCACACAGAAGCAGTGCCTCCGGATTCCAGAGGAGGGCAGAAAAGCAATGTTTACATCGAGGAGATCAGAGCTATCACCTGGGTGGACACAACAGACTCGAAACCCAGGTCATTTCACTCCTAGCTCAGGTAGAGCCTCTTCCCCCTGCACTTATTAAAGCTGAGTCAAAGACAGAAAGCCCTTTACACCCGGCATCCTGAAAGAAGACAGAAATACTGTTACAAAGAACTGCCAATTTCACACTTCTTAAAAAATAGCTAAGTCTCTTAAAATCCTTTTCCAATAGATTCTATCTACAAAGTAGCAGCTCAGTCCACCAACAAGGTCTCCATGCCAGCTGAAGGTGGGCCTGCTGACAGCCTGAACTGGTGGTTGGAGATGCCACGGTAGACCCCACCATCAATGGCTCACAATACACCTTTAACAGCATGACCTGGATCTGCCCTTGGGACAAGCCAGACTCTATGAAGGATGCTCTGTACTGTAGGGAGCTTTGGATTCATCACCCCAGGAGCAACGGCCTGGCAGGAACTGCCTGAGCCAAGCCCATGGCAAGAGGGCACAGTGAGCCAGGTACAAGCTGAGGAAGCCAGTTTTGTGACTCACACATAGGAAATTCTGAACAATGCCAGTTCATGTGCCACACAAAAGCACAGTGTCCTTCCACCTGAGTCCTGAGCACTCTTCTCTGCCTGTGTCAAGGTCCAGCTCCAAGTCCCTCCAGCACCGACTCTGTTCCCTCACAGATCACCGCTTGATAGCAGCTTACTGTCATTTTCATAGCTCTTTGACTTGTGTTTCTTGGCAAATGCCTTTGGATCAGCTTACTTGAGTTTTCCCATCAACTTGTGTAGGTCCATGAGATGGGTGGCCATTATGCTGATCTGTAAGAAAGAGCAGGCAAGTGCAAACACCAGGTGACTTGGAAGCAGGAGGAAGGCTCATGCAGCTTCTCCATTTGTCATCCCAAGCTGCATGCCTTCCTGGGACACACTGACCTCTTGTCCAGAAAGATTAGCTTGTTATATTGATTTAGCTGGGCTGCACCTCTTCTAACGAAATAGCTGTGGATCAAAGGCACCAGCCAACTGGAAAATATCTGCCAATTTTTCCAAGTATTAGAATCTTCTGCCAAAGTAGAGATGGCTCCCACCCTTCAGAGAGGAGATCTCAGCTGATACATTGGAAGCAGGGACTGGGATACATCTCTGCCCTTCTTTCCAAGACCCAAATCAGTGTTCATCTCTTTCCTTCTAAGACCAACGTGTATTTGCAGGTTCAACTCCTGACATCAAGTATTCAGAATTTGATTCATTTAAAAACTGAATATCTTTCTGGTGAGATCTCACTGAGTAAAGCAAATTTCTATAATTCCTGGCATTAACAAAGTGAATAATGTTAATATTAAAGCATCAACAATGCCTGAATTTTAGCTCTCTTGGAAAGAGTCCTTGTAACTTTTTAACAGAATTGTATTGCTCATGCAACACAGGGCACAATGACAACACATTACATCTTTAAAAATGTAAACTTGAGACATTTGTAGAAAAATGATTATACTAGAAAAATATAGTGTCTAGTGAAATAAACTAGTCCCACAAGCTTAAATATCATATGGTGTTTCTCATTTGAGTAAGGGAAAGTACAAACAAAGAATAATAAAGGGTGGATGGAAGGAGGCAGGGGAGCAGTCGAAGAGATCAAGGTCTGTGGAGGTGGGGAAGGAACTAAGCAGAATAGACACGCCACGCACAGGAACCTAATAACGTCACAGAAGATAAGCATTGTATATCAGAAGCAAGATCTAAGATTAATAACATCAACAAGAATGAAATGAGAAAAGGGAAGCTGGAAGAGTAGAGAGAGAGGGAGGGAAGAGGAAGGGTTTTAAAAAAACAAGCTGTATTATGTTGTATATTGTACAAGTGCGCACTCCCCAAAATGACTGTAAACAGCAGGTGCTGCAAACATATAATGGAAACAATCTTGGGCTGCAGAAGCTGGAGAACTCGGTGCTCTGGGTGTGAAAACTGTAGCTTTCCAGATACAGGTCACACGCAGCGCCGCTTCCCAGCACTTCTCCGAAGATGTTCTCTGGAAGGCGAGTACAGGCATCTGTCCTGCAGGATAAGCCAGGTTCTGGTGAGGGTCTCACACCACAGGGGCAGAGAACTTCTCAGTGCACCACCCGTGACAGCCCATCATGGAGACAGACTTGTGACGACCAGGGATCTTCAAGGCTTTGGTTTCTCAAATAGAGTTTTACTGTGCTGTCACCTGCCCCACCAGTTCTAACCAGGTGTATGTGTTGCAGGCCAGGGAGGGAATTTGTGACCATTTCACACAGGGACCACTCGTCCACGCAGAGCTCTCCTGAGCATGTGAAGAAGCTCTGCATCACCGGGCTCCTGAACTTGGACTTGGATCCAGTCCCACAAAGAGACTGTGGAGGGAGAGGGGTGTGTGTGCTCTGTGGAAATGGAGACAACTGTGAGTCTTGGGGCCAGGATGAGCAGAAACATATGAACCTCGCTAAACTCTGCTCCTGTTTCTCAGTCCCTGCTTTTGAAATAGTGCATGTTTGCAATACACAGGAAATACATTCATCATGGGGAGCTGACACTAGAGCATATTCCACCTTGGCCCTCTTCCCTTCCCCTCCCCTCCACTCTCTCCCACCTCCCCCACCCTGCTTCCCCTTCCCACCCTTTCAGAGAACCAGCTCCGTGATTCACCAGTCCTTTCTATTGTTTTTAAATCTCAACTTCATTAATTTCTGCTCTGATCTTTATGATTTCTTTTCCTCCATTAGTTTCTGACTTGGATTGTTCCCAGTTCTCAAGGACCATGAGGTGCATCATGAGATTAGTTAGTCGGGATTGCTCTATTCTTTTTATGGGTGGTCATAGCTACAAACTGTCCTCTGCTGACTGCTGTCATCATGTTCTATACGGTCTTACGTGTTGTACCTCCATTGTGATTTGGCTCCAGGAACATTTTTATTTCTTCCTTGATTTCTTCTGTGATCCACTGATTATGTAATAATGTTTTATTTAACCTTCACATGTCTGTGGCTTCTTTTGATGCTGATATCCATTTTAATCTTCTATGATCCAATAGTATGCAGGGAATTATCTCAGTTCTTTTGTACTTATGCAAGTATACTTTATGGTCTAAGATATGGTCTATTTTGGAAAATGTTCTGCATGTTACTGAGAATTTTTTTATTCTGTTGTTGTTGGATGACATATCCTGTAGATATCTGTTCAGTCCACTTGTTCAGTGGTGTGAATTAACTCGGATGTTTCTTTGCTGATTTTTGTCTGGCTGACCAGCCTTACTGAGAGTGGGGTAATGAAGTCCTCCATGAGGACTGTATTGGTGTACACTCTTCAGTCTAGTGTTTGTTTTATGAAGGGGGGTACGCTGACATTTGGTGCATAGATATACACCCTTGTTATCTCTTCCTCTGGAGTTGCTCCCTCTAGCAGTACGTAGGGGCCATCTTTGCCTTTTCTGATCAGTTTTGGCTTGAAGTGTGCTCCATCCGGATGTAAGACAGCAACTCTCGCTTGTCTTGGGCTCCAGATAAATGGCACATTGACACTTCCCTTGTGCAGCTGGATTACGTGTTTCAGTCTCCCTAGCAGAAGATAACAGCATACAGGTGTGATGTTTGTGAGCCAGATGTAGAATACTTCATGCTCCACCTCTGCCCCTTTCTGCTTTCTGCCACCCTCCAGGGTGAGGCCAGGGATCCTAGACTTCTACAGTGAAGGGGGTAGAACAGGCTAGCAGAACCCAGTCCTACCATTTTCTTTTATTTTGTTTTGAAGAATTATTCAAATGAGATTTTTAAAAATTATTCAAAAACAAGTATTATGTCATTGAACCACTATACCAGAGAATTTTTACCAAAACTATCCATATTTAGGTTACATCTGAACTTTTTGTATTATTTCTTCAAAGTAATGTATGAATAGTAGGGCAAGGTTGCAAATGTCTATAATTCCAGCATTCTGTGAGGCTGAAGCAGGAGGCTCACAAGTTTGAGTACACCTTGGGCAACTTAGAGTCTTAGCAAGATTCTCAAAATTGAAAGAAAGAGAAAGTGGGAAAGAAAGAAAGAAAGAGAGAGAGAGAGAGAGAGAGAGAGAGAGAGAGAGAGAGAGAGAGAGAGAGAAAGAAGGAGGGAAAGAGAAAGAAATTGCTAGAGTGCTATAGATGAAGTTCGGTGTGAAGGCCATGGGTTCGATCCCCAGTACCACCAGAACTAATTAATAAGATCTCAATAAATTGCTCAGAATGGTGTCTGAAGAAAGTGAGGTGAGTTGATTATAGTGTCTGAAGGTAGCCTGCATCTACTCACTGCATCTATTTTTTCACACTACATCTGGAATGTTTTATGTATAACAATTTCCCCATCCTTCATCTTTTGTCACACACACAGGTACACACACACACACACACACACACACACACACACACACTTGTGCATCTTCAGTTCACCCCCAACAACAATAAATGTAATGTATGTTCATGAGCTAATAAAATTAAATAAATTGTGCTAAGATTGGTTAAAAAACAAAAATTCATTTTAAATTTTAAAAAATTGAAATAAGTTATAAAACTCATAATTTTATATAAATACCATATTTTCTTTATCCATTAATCCTAATAATGTATATACTGGTAGCTTCCAATATTTACCTATTACAAATTCTGTATTAATGTACCAGGATGTATCTAACCCTTTTGGAAATATTCATGGAAGGGGAGTAGCTGCATCCAAAGGAATTTCTAGTTTCAGCTGCTGAGGAATCCCGGTACCGGTTCCTGGAGTGGCTGTCCTGGTTTATGTTCCCACACAGGGCAGCAGGGCTCTTTCTGCCCTGCAGCCTCGCCGGCACTCACCATCACCCGATTCGTCGACGACGCCCTTCTGACTGGAGTAAGGCAGGATGTCGGCGTTGTTGTAATTGGCCTTTCTCTAATGGCTGCAGATTCTGAACAATTCTCAGGTATTTATTGGATACTTTTAGTAAAATAGATGCAACTTGAGACCATTATGTTAAGTGAAATAAACCAGAGACACTTTAATTATCACGTGAGTTCTCTTGCATGAGAAATCCAAAATAAAAATAAAGAGCACAATAAAAGATAGATAATAAGCAATAAGGACATGGATGTTTTGCAGAAGGGAAGGGACCAAGAGATGGAGAGAGGGATAGGGGGGAGGGGAAGTAAAAAGCATTAAGGGGTGCTTGTGCTTCTACCAACTTCGCATGAGGAGCATAATCACTGCATTTCTGCAAACATGTTCCAGTGGAAATAAAACTTGATTTAAAGTTTATCATGTTAATGTGCACAAATCCGTGGCTTTGTCGCATTCACAATGCTGCACAGCCATCTAATTCTGAAACATCGTCCTGCCCCGGAAGCCACATCCCATGGTAGTCTCTCCTGGCTCTGTGCTCCACACCAGCCTGGCACCCCTGCACCCCTGTCTCTTTGGACTGCCCCACTCTGGATGTTTTACATGTGTGAAAATCATGGAGCACTGTGAGAACAGTCTGGGAATTTCCCTATGCAAGGTGCTGCCATCCGTGAATACAGGTAGTTTTACTTATTTCCTTCCAGTATGGATACCTTCAAGGTCTTTGTCCATATTTACTTGCCTTGCTGCGTACTTCAGCACAATGCTGAGCAGACGTGACGAGAACGGGTTTCCTTACCTTGTTCATGAACACAGGGGTGGGGGCAACTTCTGAACTTTCAGTCTGGATTTAGATGTCACCATGGGCTTCCTCAAGGTCCACGGTCCACAAGGCTGAAGGAGCTCTCTCGTGTCCTTATTTTCTTAAGTAATTCCTCACTGAAGGGTGCTGAATTGTGCCAGATGCTTCTCCCACTACTGAGGTGGCCAGGTACACAGCCTTGGTTGAGGGAGTTTTCATCTTTAGTGTATAAATCCGGTATATTCCCTTCACCGATATTGACACATTGAACCAAGAGAACGTTCCTAGGATAACTCCCACTTGAGCATACTGGAGAGTTCATTCTATGCTATTGAATTCAGTTCATTACTATTTTACTGAGGATTTTTGCATGTATATTAATATGGGATATTGACTGATAGTTTATCCTTTAATATTGTCTTTGATTGGATTTTGTATTAGGGTAATTTTGGCTATATGGAAGGACTGGGAATGTGCCCTTTCATATTTTTAGAAGTCTTTTAGAAAAGAAGGAACCATCCGATGGTTCCCCTTTTTTTTTTTTTTTTTTTTTTCCGGGACCGGGGATCGAACTCAGGGCCCTAGTGCTCTAGAAGTCTTTTAGAAGAGTTCATGTGAATTACTTAAATATTGCCAGAATTCACAATTAAGGTATTCCTGGCTTTGGCTTTGTCTCTTTGGGAAGTTTCTTTTATTACTAATTCTATTTATTTACATGAAATTGATCTGGTCAGATATTATATTTCTTCCTCAGTCAATTTTGGTAAAAATTTGAGTGTTTTTCAGAGTTTGTTTCATTTAAGTCAACTAATTTATCCATGTACAATTTTTAAGACTGCATAAAATCTCTCTTCACTGTGAACCTGATAGTAATATTTCCTCATTTCCAATTTTTTTTAATGACCACTAATCCTTTTTTCCTCCATCAGTCTAGCTACATGTTTGCCAATTTCACTGATGCTTTTTAGAACTTCAACTTGTCCTGTCATAGGTTCTGTCAAAACTACCTTATTTTTTAACCTATTTCCACTGCAGCGTCTCACTTCTTTCCACCTTTTCTTGGTCTTACCCCTCTCTGCTTCTTCTAGTTGCTCATGGCAAAGCTGCTGTTTCTGTTCAGGACTGCCCTGACTTTGTGGTGGTGGTCTGCAGCCATGTGCCTTCCTCTGAGCCCGCACACACTTGTCCAGGGACACACCTGTCACCAGAGCTCTGCTCTCCAACCCCAGAGCAGCTCTACCATCCCCCCACCTGTCTTTTGTGGAGTTGCTATAGTGACACCCATCCCTTCCACATCCTACTCACAGTCTAACTTTTTCCACCTTGTCTTGTGGAACCGCTCTGTGTCTTTGAAAGTGTCTGTCTCTTCTACACGGCACCTTGCTGCATATTTTCATCTTATGCTCATCTCTCTATTTAGTTTCCAGTCTGTTTCCATTTTAAGAGCTTGTTTGAGTTCTGACCGGTATGGTGAAGTGGTGTTCATGTAATTTTCATTATGCAGTAAGTTTGTACATGAAATTCCTATGAAGTGATTGCACAATATTGGGTAATGAATATATTCATGACGTCCACAAATTTCCGTGTCTTTTTCAAAGTTGATTCACCCGTGATGAGCATACCCAAGTACACAACAGGGTAAGGATGTCTTTTCAGCAAATGGTGCTGTAAAAACTTAATATCTATATGCCAAAAAAAACGAAGTTCGACCCTTCAGGCTGTGCAAAAAAAGAAATTCCACTGGATTCTTCACCCGTCTACATTGACAAAATGGAAATTACGTCTGGCATTTTTCAATGCCTTTCTGCATATCTTGTGTCTCTGTCATCCCTCTGTTTCTCTGTCACTTCCTGCTTACATGACAAGTTGCTTACATTGTACTGTGCCAATTTACTATCCTTTCTTAATTTCTTATTTTCTTACTAGTCACCATAGAGTTGTACTGAACATTTTAATTTATGACAATGAGTTTGGGGTAATACCAATTAAATTTCAGTAGTACAAAAATACTGAGCTATTATGTTCCCTCTACCAACCTTTTTGGTGGTATTATTATCACATGGATTGCATCCCTATACATCATATGGTCATCAGTATGTTTTTTTTTTCTTTTTTTTGGTTCTGTAATTATTGTTTCTGCAATAGTATTTTAAGTCAAATAAGAGGAAGACAATACTATAGTAGATACTTATCTACAGGTCTTTACCTTTGCCTGTGTGGTTACTATACTACTCATTATTTCACATGAAGTTTAGCTGCCCTCTTATGTCCTCCGGTCATCAGAAGGGTTTTGTTAGTGTTTTTTGGAGATCAAAGGTACAAGTGAGAAATTTCCTTTGCTTGGATTTATCTGATACTGTTCTGACTCCTCCTTCCCTTTTAAAAGACTCTTTTCTGTCTCAGGACTTCCTTGCTGACCATGGCATTTCTTCAGGGCTTTATGTCATCCCATTGCCTTCTGACATGCATGGTGTCTGCTGAAATGTCAGCCGTCTGTCTTTAGAAGATTTGTTATTCAGGATCTTTGTCTTTTGATGATCTGATGATCATCTGACCACGTACGGGTGCCTCTGGAATTCATACACTTCTCACTTGTAAGGTCAGTCATTTCATCAGACACAGGCGAGTTTGGCTCCTTTTCTTCAAATGTCTGCTCTTGCCCCTTTCTTTGCCTCTGAACTCTTATTATTCATAGTAGAGTTAACGGTGTTATGTAGGGCACTGAAACTCTGCTCGATTCTTGTTTTACTTTTCTCTCTTCTTCAGATTAATTGATCTATCTTCCATTGTCTGATCTTGTTCGCTCAGCTCCAGCTTTCTGTTGAGGCCCATGGCGAATGTTTTTGTTAAATGTTATTCTTCTTATTCTCTAGAATTTTCCACTTGGCTCCACTTTCATAAATGTCTGCGCTCTTGTCGATCACCTTGTCTTGATGTCACGTAATTCACACATGTCCCACTGCTTCTCCATGTGGTTCTTCTATTTAATTACTTTGAAGATATCAATATGTGATATCATAAACATTGTTCATTTCCTATCATCGTGTTTTGAAATTCTGCATCGATTTTATTTTTTCTCTTTAAAATAAAAAAATTTTAAATAATAAAAAAAGAAAACTAAAACAATTATTGATTTGAAACTTTTCCATAGTAAATTCAATGTCTAGGTTTTTGTCAGGACATTTCCGGAGTCTTTGTTTTTTTCTTCCCTGTGTATATATCTCATATCTTAGTCTCTTTCATGATGAAAATTGGATGCTTAAATTGCATCTTGTGACCACTCAAAAGGTCAGGTTCCACTACTCCAGGGTTGTTCTTCTTGCATGGTGTTTACTGGATGCCCTGACCCAGTTCTGTGAAGTCTGAACAGTGTCCTGTATAGAACCACCAAAGACACTGCTCGCTTAGCTTAGCAATCAGCTAACGACTCAGTGGTTTTCCTCACATGACTAAAACCATGAAGCCCCCCAGTGTTTGCTACAGATCTCTGTGCATTTGGCAGGGCACACCTTCCTCACACAGATGGGGAGTTCATGGCTGCGCCTTAGTCTTCATGCGGCGCAGAGCCAGGATTCCAGCAAAGGTGAGAGCCTGGTGTTTTCATAGCTCTCTTCTGAGCACAGGCACACGTGTAGCCTGCACATTGCCGTTGCTCTGGCAGGGCCCCTTGATGGCTGGGTGTGCCTGAGTGAATCAAGGTTTCCCTGAGTGTCTGATTCCCCAGCTTTTCTTTGGAGTCCTTTGCTGCCAAGCGTTATCTCAGTGAATACACACAGGGAGATTCTAAGTTAGGGCAAACATAGAGAAGTCATGGTGACGGTTTCTGGTGCAGCTCCGAGAACTATAGTAATGCTGTGGAAAGGCTCTGAAAGAGTTTCGGACCACTCCCCACTCTTCCAGCATGGTTTGGCTCCTGGCTCTTACCATGACTGCCCCAAGGATACTACAGACCTGGAGAACATGAGGAAAAGCGAGACTATGCACTGCTACAACGCTCTGCTCTTCCTAAACACATGCTCCCAAGACTGCTGTCGCACACATCCTGTCAGTATTTCCATGACTTTGAGAAACGTGAAGATCTCCAGTGTGTCCTCACTTCTCCTTTCTGTGGCATCATTGTGCAGTAAAATCTCAGCATCAGTATCACAAAGAAGGCCCTGAAATCAGCTGTCTCAGATGAAATGTAACATATAATTCAAATAGGCACATACATTAGAAAAGCATGAGGAACAGGCAAATAAATATTTCTCCTTATCATAAATAATATTGAGCCACATTCTTTGTAAAGTTATTATTTGTGTAACTGTCTACACTTCGGCAGCATAAGTGTGCAAGATAAGTTTCTAATGAGGGCCGAGTTGAACACCCCTCTGCCTTTAGTTGTATTGAACACAGAAATATGTCAAGTTTGCATTACTAAAGTGCTGAGCTTGGACCCTCACCAAGGGAGCTGTGAATACATGTGGATGACATGGACAGAATGAGTAATTGTGCTTTAAAGCCAGAGTGACTTCCAGACCACCTTTCTCTGTCAAACCCAAACCTCTTCCTCTCCCGAGCACTTACTCCTCACATCGTTCAGTAGGACTTGCAGAATATATTTACTTCACAAAAGGGAAAGACTGGCGTTCACTTCCAATTTCACAGTCACATTACTGCTTCAAGTTATTTAGCCGCAATTGCAATATTTGGACAATGGAGGCATCACTTTGCAACACTTGAGCCTCGTTCTGCACTCCTGAATTTTGTTAGTTGCCCTATTACCTCAGCCTTAATTCCCAAGTTCCTCTGCATATACATTCTAAAATAATCTGCTCATGATGTGCTGACAGAGTTTGTGATTTCACATTGTGTTCAGTTTAAGTGGTTCATATCCCCGGAACACCCTTAGCTGCGTGGTTCTCATTGTCCCCCTTATCAGTGAGCTGCAGACTTGGTTCTGCTCCTGGTGAATGTGATATTCTCCGGTGGAGAAACAGTCTATCTCCTTTGGAAATTTCCAGAATACCTGTGAGGCTTAAGCTCCTCAAACAACTCTACAGGATCTTGGTTGTTCCATTCCCCAAATGGATGTCATGAGACTTTAATTATAGACTCAAATTATATCCTTTGTTTCTTTAAAGTACTCCACTGAAAACTGACAATTTAAAATAATTCTTCAGCATCATAGTTTTAAATTTTAGTTCATATTTCTGTATCACAGGATTGCATGTATAATGGAAGTTGACTCTCTTGTCCCATAGGACACGTTTGGCTGCTAAGTGTTTCTTGCAGGGTTCTGCACATTTATGGGCTCGGTGGACTGGAGCAACGATCAACCTGGCCAACCTAGGCTGCAGAGTGCCTTGATGCAGACAGTAATTGATCAGGCTTATTGTCTTCTCCTCATCCAACTTTTCCATCTCTTTCCATGGCTGCCTTCAATCGAGTTTCAAGAAACACAACTCTGTCTGGTCTTTGGGAAAGAATGCAAACTCACACAGGAATCTTCCTTATGCAACATTCACTTCCACATCTCAGCCCGGGAACTGTCTCGGCCTTTGTCTCTGTCACCAAACTTCTTAAAACAACTCAGTGTTGGCATCCTTGAGCCCCCCTTTCCTGCCATCAGGGACACACTGCACTCGTGCCGCCCCTCCCACAACTGCCCCCACCCTATGTCTCCTGTGGTCCTCTCCCAGGCCAGTTCTTACCACGCCCAGTAAGAGCACGCCTTCCAACCCTGCCCAGCCTCTCTGGTCACTGCTGCTCCAGCTGTGGATGAAGTCCCTTGATGACTGTAGGTGAGGGCTGGTGACCCCACCTTGTCATCAGACTCTCGACAGTCCCAGCTGGGTTAAGATGAAAATGCAGGCCAGGTCTCTGTCCTAAGCCAGTGTGGCCCTCCGTGCTTATGTCCTGTAACCCTACACGACTCCTCTTACTCATAAATTAGGTGTCCCCTCTCTTCCAAGCCTGCTTCTTTCTCTGATGCCTCATTCGTGCCCACAGGTCCATGCCAATATCTTCGGTCTCTCTCTCCAACATGCATAATTAATAAGGCATCACAACTTAGCATTTCCTCCAAACCCTCCTGAGTGAGCCAGCCCGTGTGTCCATCCCCCTGCCTCATGCTGTCCTCTTTGCCACGCTCCTCCTGTAGTCTCCGTCTCCTGCTCCTCTTCAGGGCCTCTTTCCCGACAGAGTCCAGACTGCGAACATCCTCTAAGTGTCTGCACCCGTCCTGCGTTTATCAACGCCTTTCTTCTGATTTACAGGGCTGAGCCCTCTCCACAAGCCAACCTGACTTCTGTTCCTGCTTAGTTCTTCCATTCCCAGGTGGCCTTCATGTCTGTGGCCAGCTCCTTGGTCCTCCCACCTGTCCCTGCCTTCTCACACCCACCCCTCTCCCCCCACTTACCTGTTCACCTGTGGTGATGCCGTTCCCTCCAGGAGGGCTCTGTGACCCTGGTCTGGGTGTCATATCCCTTCTGCCAGCATGTGCCTTGATATTCTTTTGGGTGTGTATGGAGTCATAAAGAGGGGAAAGGGCTCTCAGACAGGGATCTGGGAAAAGAGTCCAGACCACACAGAAACGGCCTGATGACAGATTGCTGTTCCCAACGCTCTGTTCTTGACAGAAGAGGTTTCAATTTACATCACGGCAAGGACTCAGCTTTACGGACACTGTTGCTTCTCCTCCTGACCTCAAGTTCAGCTCATGGCTTGTCCCCATGGCCGTGATCCCCGAGGCAGGGTTGTGGCACCTTCATGGTGACACATGGTGTTCTCCAAGCCCACCACACTCACTTCGGGCCAGGTCTCTGTGCTCCATGTCCTGGCTGGTGGAGCTGAGCCAACACATGAGTCCCAGGAGCGGAAGCAGAAGCCACTTAGGGCTTCTAGTTGCTGGACCCACTGGGTGCATGAAGCTGAGGGTTTCCCCAACTCTACTGCCCCCAGAAGGCACTGGCAGCGGGAAGCACAGGGGAGGGCTCTGCAGTAGATGCTTCGCTCCACAGAACCACGGGCCTGCGCTGTGAGCTCCGGTCTCCTCCTCTCCCCCAAACCCCAGGAGACCATGTGCACTTTCCACCCACGTGGTCACCAGCGCGGTGCTGGACACGGAGCGCGGCAAAGATCTGCGTGTTTCTTCAGCTGTGTGTTAATTACGTAGAACGACCTGGGGGGCAGGATGGGCGCCACAGCCACAGGGTGCAGGAGGCCACCACAGGACATCAGCGCCCTCCTCGGACCCCTGTGGTGCTTTCCGGACTCACCGGCCAGCACACAGCCTCACAGCTGCCCCTTCGCTCCCTTCCCATTCCCAGGAGCGCGCTCGCGTTATGCGAATTCACGTCTTTTAGCCACTTATCATGCCAGCACTTGCCGTAGGCATCTTCAAAACACGAAGTGCAAACGACCCTCTCTCTCATCCCTCCTGACAATCCCGGCATCGGCTGTTTCGTTTCACTGCTCACGTCTCACGCAGGTGCAGAGCTGACTGTAACTTTACGAACTCGAAGCTGTGCCGTTTTTATGTCACCAGCTCGGTTTTCCTTCTTTCTCTGCTTTCTTTTGAATCAGCAAGTGCTGGAAAACTCCATCTTCTTCCCAGGGTCCGTTGCTGACTCTGTTTTGTTTTGTTCTTAGAGATTTCTTTTTTTTTTTGTGGTACTGGGGATCGAACTCAGGACCCTGCGCTTGCTAGGCAAGCGCTTATTCCACTGAGCTATATCCCCAGCCCCTTAGAGATTTCTTGAAAGCTTCCATGTTTAAGTCACTGCAGATATCTTACACATGATTACGTTTCTTTATGTATATTGTGAGAACAATGGTGATATAACTCACCTTCCTAATTTCCATACTCTATTCTATTATGCCATACATTATATCTCAGTATATGTCATAAACACCATAATTCGTTACAAATAATTTTGCTTTGTAAATCAGCTTTTTTAAAGTGATTAAAATATGAAAAGATATATTATTTGAGCTTCTAGTTGCTTTGTGTGGTGGTTTAAATACCCAGTCTTCTATATTTTTATGAGGAGCTACCATCTTATAAGCATATACTTATTTTAGCAAGATTATAATGTTATCAAAAGCTCATTTCTTTTCAAATAAACTAAACTTCTCCTCCTCCTCCTTCCTCCTCTTCTTCCTCTCTCTTTCTCTCTCTCTCTCTCCCATTCTCTCTCTCTTATTTTTGGACAGGGTCTTGCTGTCCAAGCCAGGGTCTAGGCTTCAAATTTATTGCAATCATCCTGCCTCAGCCTCCCAAATCTGAATTTACAGCCCTGAACCACCAGCCTGGCAAAAGCTTCACCTTTAATACCCCGGTTCACATTGTGTCAAATAGTGAAACCCACCTACAAAAACGCAATGCCATGAAGTTATTTTAAATAAGGTTGTAATTTGAACAACTTGTCTTTAAATAATTTTTCACACAAAGGTAAAGGGAAAAACTAATACTCATTTTTCTCAGCATCTGATTTGACCAAGATTTCTAAAAGAGTTCCACACATTGGCAAAGTGCTTTTACATCTTCAGAGAAAACAGTTATTAGAAATTGAAAAATCATAGGGAAAAATTCATTAACTTGTGCAGTTAAGGGCATTAATAGCTACACATTTTCTTAAAAGGAAAATTAGTGCTAGCTAGGTGCGTGGGTGCCACCACCAGTGCACACATGTGTTTCCACACTTGCTTCTCTGCTCTCTGGTGGTGTCTGCTCTGCACATGTCTGTGCCTTGGCGAGGGCCATGGGCAGGGGCAGCAAGAAGCACAGGGCAGGGCCCCAGCGAGACATTTAGGCACAGCACAGAGCAAGCCCTCCCCAGAGGACTGGGGGCCTTCAGAACAGAAGCCGTCTGCAAGGTCTTGGGCTCCGCTCAGTTCCCAGCCCAGTGCATCTCTGAAGGAGATGGGCCTTGCCCGTCACAGTCACAGCTGGGTGGGAGTGACCCTCTGAGGCTTCACTCTGCCCTTAAAATTTCCACAAATTTTTACACAAAAATACAAATGCAAATAAAACACACAACATACAAGTTTCTTAGCCAATGTTTTACAGGGCTTTCTAGACTTTGGGTTTCTAAGATTATTAAGCATCAAGATACAAGAACAAGGAAAAGGGGTAGCGAAGGAGGTCTGCACAAGGGTGAAGATGAGCCAGTGTGGGCGCTGCTTTGCAGAAATAACTGTGGCCAGGTGGCTTCCTCACCCTTCTAAGGCTCTGCCCCTCCCCCTGCCCTGCATTTCTCTCCCTTCTCTTCCTTCTCCTTTGTCTTCTTGTCCTTCTCTCCTCCCCTTCCTGCACACCTTTTGTCTAGCTCTAGTTTATTGTAAATAGCACCCTCTTGTCAACACATTTACCCACTTTTCACAAACTAAACTACTTTTCTGCTGCTTTTATGTTTCTTGAATTCCTTCCTCAAATTTCCAGTGGATGTTTAAATTTTTAAAAAATTATAGTTAATAACTGTTATGGTTGATACACTGTGCCAACTTGAGGAGTCTAGAGGTTTGGCTGAGTGATTCAGCAGGAAGCCAGGGTGCTTACTTTGTATATACATCCTGAGCCTGTGGAAGAGGAGGGCATGGAGACTGTGTGAGAGCTACGCACCCCCTGGGTGGGGGTAGGTTGTTTACAATGTAAGGGAAGAAAAGAGGCTGCTTGCAGCCATTCCTCCCTTTTGCTGGTTGTTTTTGCTGTGCTCTGCTGCCATGAACATTTGCCCTCTGCCATGTGCCTCAGAACCAGCCAAGTATGGACTGAAACGTCCACAAACTGTAAGCTAAATAAACCTTTCCTTCCTTCATTTTGGGTGTTGGGTATTTTGTCTCAGCAACGAGAAAAAAGTAAGCAAGACAATAACATGTTGCCATTGCTTTCCCTCTGAATACTGCCCCCACTGTGAACACACATATGCCTCTGTACTGACCAGCTCCATGTCCTCCCAAGTCTCTGAGAGGTGACTTCAAAACTACCGAGAATGCTGCCATCGGGTGCCCCAGCCCAGGAAGGCAGCTTGTGAAAACTTGGTGCTGTGTCCTTGTCCACTTTTGTTGGGTCTGGTGCTGTTTAACTTCTGCCTCTTCCCCAGAGTCAAAATTACTGTGAAAGGCAAACATTTTCAATCAGTTCTTGGCATTAAGGTAGCCAGAACAGCATAACTAAAGACACTGCAAAAGGATTTCCAGAACTGCTTAAGAAAGTTAGAAAGCTGATCGGATCAGTGTGTTCAAAGCTGAGTATTTTGAAAGGGATTAATAACAAGATGTCTTTTACTATAACAAAGCTATATTATTAAATATACACCATATTTTTTATCACACCTTGAATCTTAAAATGTTCAGGAAATTGCCAACTGCATCCTCTGTCACCAATTGGCTGATAGCCCTTTCTGTGGCCTTGCTTTGAAAAAATCAGGCTCCTCTACTTTCTGCCTGCTCCCCAAATGAGCCCCAAGATGCCTGATGATCGGACGTGGACTTCTGGAAGCATTCTCCGGGGACGTCTTTCACTCAGTTTTATTGTCTGGTTCATTGACAGAACTTTCCTGTTTTCTAGGTTGGTGTGTTGCCCTTTGCCCTTAATTCACAGCAAATCCAGGGACGGGTTTGTTTCTTGTCATCACTCATGCCCTGCAGGTCAGAGCACTTTACTGACACTCACAGTGTGAGGATGGTCGCAGCCCCGCTCGGCCCATGCTCCCAAATGCAACCTGACTAACCAAGGCCCAGGAGGAGCTTCTGGTATGGAGGGAGGGGAGCATTTGGGGAGCAGCTCGAGAACCAGCACCAGGGGGAAGGTCTCCTTGAAGTCAGATAGAGGGGTCCAACGACAGCAACCTCCAGAAACTGCAGCTTCTCTGAGAAGGGACCCTAGGGCACTCAGAGGGGGAAGGCGGCTTCTGGGTTGACCTCACACTGGTCATCCTCACCACGACGCATTCCTCGGGGAAGGGCGTTGCAGACTGCAATGCCAACCCTACTGCAGTCCGAAAATGGAGGATGCGGTCACCCAGCCCTGCCCAGCAAGGCAGTGAGACAAAACAAAATAAAAGAGCCCAGAAGCCAGAGTGGAAGCTTCAAGACATGACTAAACATCTTGTCTCTGGGAGGGAAGGGAAGCCAGAGAGAAGGTGACCCTTTGTCGGAGGAGCTGCCTCCTGAGATGGCCTCTCCAAAGACTGAGGCTTCCCTAGAAGACAGGAACCACCAGCTCTATACCCAGACCCCAGAGAACCAGAAGTTCTGTCAAGGCAGTGGGTTATAGGTGGGGAAGAGCCTATTTCTTCAGTGGGGATGTGTGTCCCAGCACAAGGGCAAGAGGAGCAGCAGCACCGAAGATGCCATGGATTGGGCATGGTCCCCACCCAGCTCCCGGGCAGATCACTGGAAATCCTCAGGCCCAGCCCTGTGGATTCAGCCCTAAGATTTCTACATAGCCCAACGAAGCAGCCCAAAGAAACAAGCAAAGGTCAGGATGAGACTCTCTAATACCTCAGATTTTGGAAGAGTGAGACAGTGAATTGAAAGGAACTAGAAAGAAAGTGGTAAAGATTTTAATGGAAAAAAGTAAAACACCTTCCAGAACAGATGGGTAGTGTGAGACCGAAACACTAAGGAAGATTGGAAAGAAGGGTTGGAGATCAAAATGCCAGCATTGCAAGTGAGGTCAACTTCAGCCAGCTCCGCACTGTGGGTGAGGATGCCTTCAGCCAACTCTGCAGTACCACCACACAACTGAGGATGGAATTGGGGACCAAAGGAAGAAAGGGGTAAGAGGAGAGGACAGGCGCCCAAGCTGAGGGGCAAGACCAAAGGGCACAACGTAGGTGTAACTGGGGAAGCACAGGAGAGTGCAGATGGAAGTCCATGCCAAATGCCCAGGGAAAGTCCAGAGTTGATGCCAGACACCAAGCACAGATCAAGAAGCTCACCAAACACCAGGGAAGATTAGAGACCACATAATGCTGAACCCACACAAAGCTATTGAAACTGGAGACAAGATACAAGTGAGGGGAGAAGAAGCAAATTAAAATATGCTTGGAGGTCTCTTCTTTGGAAAGAGAGGCTTAAGGCGAGACCCAGAGTGGGCAGGAGGAGCCTGGGGAGCCACCTAGGGAATTTACAGCAAATGAACCCCTGCCAAGTGGGGTTCTGCATCCTGGGAAAGCACCCTTCAAATGTAGAGGAGAAGTGCTTTGTCAGAGCACAAAGAGAAAACGGTTTCTAAAGATGGTAGCTCTTAAACCATATATATCAATAATGTGAATGGTGACAAAATCATTAAATGAAATGATAATTATTGACATAAAAGTAAGACTTACGTACATTCTACCAAGAACAGCAGAACTCTTTCCAGGACGACCTCTCAGACTGAAGGAAAGGAACGGAGAAAGACATGCTCCCTTACACCCACCTGCAGAGCTGGGGCAGGTACTTTAGTTCCTGCAAACCAAACCCTAAAACAAGGGCAATTATGACGGATTTGTTTAATCATCTCTTCCCCCTCGACATCTAACCTGCCAGAAACCCTAACCCTGGTGCTTCTGCATCAGAGATTGCACTTCTTCGCTCTTGACCCACAGTTTAGATCATTTTCCCTGTGTTTGCTGGGTCTGTAATTCACTTTAGGGTTGTGGTATGTAAATCTGTGGTGTGTACTTAGATTAAGTATCTTCATATTCTTACCTTCTTGTCTTAGTCATTTTCCCCATTACTTGGACAGAACACTTGACGCTCACAAGTTAAAGGCAGAGATGTTTATTTTAACTCATGGAAATGTCACAGAGGAAGGGCCTCGGAGAGGAAAGTGGTGCCAGGAGGGGGAGAGAGGTGGAGGGTGAGGGAGGGGAGGCATCCACCCCAGCTCGGCCCCCGCTGATCAGGCCGCACCTCCCACACACACTGGTCACTGTCACTTTAGTTTGGAATTACCAGAAAGACTTTAGAGCATTTCTATAGGGTGCAATTAAATTCCTTGCAAGGAATTTGACCCTCATGGATACAACTTTTAATATTTTAGGTACAATTAGGGCTATCTTGGGAATAAACAAAGATTGCTGTGTATTCTGTGTAACTCCTCTGAGCCAGGTTGTTACCCAGTCTGGAAGGAGGAGACAAGCAAGAGTCTCAGTCTGCAGGGACGCTGTTTCCTTGGACTCTCATTCTGCAGTCAGCATCTGGGTCACCAGCAAGACCTGCTGCCTGGGTCCTGCTGAGCACTCCGAGGGCTGTGTGTGCTGGGCTCCAGGGTTCTTTCTGCACTCCTCAGCCTCCACTGTCCTGTCTGGTGCATGTAGCCACCTCGCTTCCCCTGAACTCTCAACAATGCCTGGCCCCCGTCCTTGGCACTGACTGGGGACCTGGAAGACAGCGTTCTGGGACAATCATAGGGTCCACCTGTCTCTCAGCTGCACTTGCCTACACAGCCTCAGGTTGGTTTCTCCAGGTTCCATATATTAGCAATACTCTGTCTTGGCTGGTGGTGACATTCTCTTGGGGTGACCGCCATGCATCTCCTGATTTCCCATGTTTGTCACAACAGCCAGACCTTAAAACATCCTCACTAACCAACTGCAAATGTGAACCACTCCCAAGAAGTCAGTGCTATAACCTGCAGAGCTGCAGGCCAAGGATCCCAGCTGTGGTGTGGGGCGCTCCATGAGGGGCATCAGCTGAGGTCACCATGCACCCCACAATGCCTCGTGGAGAATGGGCTAAGGATTCAGAGACACTGATGAAAGAGACAGGCACATTCATGAATGGATTTCAAAAGCTTAAGAATCTGTGCTACAGACATGCTGGAGATCACTAGGAAGCAGCTCTGAGTAGGATTTAATATGAACCAGTTGGGTTTCCACGTCTACTTGTGAATTGTCCGAAGCTTAGGCACCTTGTCTGGAGATGGGCAGTGGACTCATAGTGAGTAAATCTCTGTGAGTCACCGGTCGCTGTTGAGGCCTATATTGGTCTGTGAAGCTGTGATGCCTCAGAGGACAAGACAAGGCCCCAGCTGAGGATGTTTGACTCCAACCCTAATTAACTAAAAGGAGACTGTAGCTTCAGGCTCCACGCTCCGGCAATAAATACCAACCTAAAGATAAGGTAGTTCTTCTGATTGACAGAATTTACTACTTGGGAAAATATTTCCCAAGGTCCTGCTAAATCCCTGCGTTTTCTTGAGTATCCTCCTCCTTTGTTTGAAAACCTAATAAACACGGGCTGCCCAGAGAAGTCTTGGTCTAAACCCAGAGAATCTTAAAGTCTGTCAGAGAGTTGAACCCTCCTGGAGCCCTACAATCATTTCCATTGTCTCATTCGTTTAGCCTTTGAGGTCCACTCATGTGGGAGATTGCAGGACTGATCAGCCTGCAATAACTAAGGGTATTAACCCAATACAGACAGACTGTGTTTACACCATGGCAAGGATATCTTGAGCTCTCAGTCTAGACAGCATAGCTGTAAACCAAAGGCTGTACAGGGGTGATGAGGAGCAGATAGCCTGTACCAAAGTCCACAGCAGGGAAACAAGCTCTACTGGCCTCTGGACTTGAGGAAGGTGGTGTCCCCTTGCAAGCCCTGCATTCCTTGGGGGATCTGACTTCCCCATGCCCTGTGCTACCTCTGTAGTGTCTCCTTATCTGCACATGGCAGAGCATGAGGATTTACATAAGAAAATGGCCAGTGTTCATTTTGGCTGTTGAATTAAGCAGGTTAGTGGGTCTTTTATTATTCCCAGAGCAGCATCAAATATTTCTTATCTGTGTTTCTTTCCCCATCATTAATACTTTTCCTGCAAACCTGCCTGAGGGCAGCGTCAAATCCCCCTGCAATTAAATCTTTTATGCATGCATTCCTTTACCTCTACCTGCTTGGTTTTGACATGTATATTTGCCTTTGGGAGCTGTATTCAAGAAAAATTAGATGATTCTTGGCTAAGAAAAACATCACCTCAACTCCCACTCCATGATGTTGCCCACTTTACACTCTGTTTCCAATGGCAAATTGATGTGTCTGGTGATTTTCATTATAAGCCTGAAAGATAGCACTGAGGCATGAATGTAAAATCCATACTGTGTGTTTTTCTGACTATAAGGGGCCTAATCCCACAAAGGCCAGGGCTGACAGTAATCCACCAGCTATGCTCTCTTGTGTTTGATGAAGAGTGGGGTGTGCTGCGTGGCTGACAGGTCTGGTTCCAGTAAAAGCTGAGATTCCACAGTCTGTGGGGCCATATTTTAATACCGAAGGACTCTTGATCATTTGCTTCCTACTTTTGTTTGAAGTAAACATTTTTAATGCCTGTATGTGAATCTCAGCAAAGATTGTGGGATTGTAACTTTGTTTTATGGAATGACTGTTTCTGGATCTACTGTGAAAGTACACGAAGTCTAAGTCCCTTCCGAAAAGCAGAGATGGTCCTGATATGGGATCTGCACGTTGGGAAAATAGCAAGCCAGAGACAGGCTGTCCAGCTCTGCATGAGAAGCTCATCTTCATCTGAGTGTGTGGGTGCACACCATTAATCCCAGCACTCTAGGAGTCCAACAGAGGAAAACTGAAAGTTCTGGGCAATTTCTTGGTACCCTGTCTCAAAAGGAAAAATAGAAGGGAGTGAAGTTTGCTGTAATATGGCAAGTGAAGCTCTTCCACAGACTGGCAGTACTGGAGGTACAGAGCCATGCTCCTCCTTCCCCTCACTCCCACATAGGGCTGTTTCCCCTTTGCACTGATTTGGTCACTAGAGGAATATCTGCAAGCTTTTGAGAAGAGTGATAGCCACACCTGTCTGCCTCTTCAGAAACGAATGCTCCACACCGCTGAGAACCTTCCTGAAGAGCTTTGTGGAAATACACTGCAGATCTGAGGAGTGTTTCTTCCAAAGCTGGGAAATCATAGAACCTAGATTTCAAATTTCATCTAGCAAGAGGGAGTTTTTCCTGGCTGTCTTCATCTTAAACATGGCAATAGTTCATGATGATGTTAAACACTTATTATATTATTTTGAGGAATTTTAACTTTCTCAAGTTGATAGTCTGGTTGAAAGCATCTCAACAATGATTTAGGGAATCAAAATCAGGATTATTAAGTGCATTCTATGTGACCAACACTATGGTAGTTAAAAATTATTCTGAACAAAGTCATATTGTTAGTTATATCTATAAGAAATCTAAGTACTGATTTTCTTCTAAGATTATTTTTTCTATTAATGGAACAATATTCAAACTTCACACAGGATTAAAGATTCAACTCTTTCTTATTAGAGGGCAAAAGCTGATGTTGCTGGGGGAAAGGACCAGCTATCCATCCATTCTGGGTCAGGGCTGGATGCCCCGACTCTTGCAGATGTGGATGGTCTGTTTAGCTCCATGTTAAACCAGAGGCGTGTGGGGACCAGGAATCGCACCACCAGCACCAGAAAACAACCCAGCTCTGTAGAGAGAGGCACTGCTGTTCATCTGGACCAGACCACATTCTGCCTGGGCACTGACACCCCGTGTGTGTGCTTTGACCTTGCTGCCTCGACTCCATCCTCCCTCCTCTGAGAGTTTTCGCGTGTTGGATCCACCTCGAGGTCCTCTCCCACAGCACGATCTCAGAATGAGGACGTGTGCACGGAAAGGAGCTGTGTAGAGAGCCTGGGCCTGGGGAATTTGCCGTCTGAATTAGTCAGCTTGTCAGAGTGCTGAGTGACCTGGTGGAGGGCGCAAGAAACTGAGCTAGGCGGGAGCAGCCACGGTGTTGTCTCCAAGAGAAGCGCACCAGGAGGCTACCCAGAGTACGGCCCAGAGGGGCTATGCCCAGCCCGACACTCAGGGTGCCTGGCCTTGAATCTGGGCTTCCTCCTTTTGCGCCTTGGGCTCACGTAGCTTTGGAGGTCCACATTCCTACAGGGAAAACTTTTCCTCCAGGGAGGCAGAGGCTGAACGTTCACTTTTGAAACTGGTGCCAAGAGACCAGTAGGTCAGCAGGTCAGGGGGTGAGAATCACCCAGCTCAAGAGGTGGATGGAGATGGTGTTAGCTGGAGTGCCCCAGTGCGCACTGGACGGCACCTGGCACTCTGCTTCCAATGCCTGATTAGCATTGGGTTAGGGTTAGAGTGAGGGTGAGGGTGAAGGTTAGGGTTAGGGTTAGGGTTAGGGTTAAGGTTAGGGTTAGGGTTAGGGTTAGGGTTAGGGTTAGGGTTAGGGTTATGTTAGGGTTAGGGTTAGGGTTAGGGTTAGGGTTAGGGTTAGGGTTAGGGTTAGGGTTATGTTAGGGTTAGGGTTAGGGTTAGGGTTAGGGTTAGGGTTAGGGTTAGGGTTAGGGTTAGGAATCTGGTGGTGTGATTCCTCGTCTCCACATGCCTCTAGTTTCACATGGAGTTAAATGGACCGTCTGCATCTCCACCATCTGAGACAGGTGGCAACCAGCAGTTCCCAGTCCTCTATTTAAAAGTGTGGATCTTGCTGTGTGGTGATTCAACAGAACCAGCATAAGTGTCCTAAACTTGAGATCTAGACTGGACCCTCTGCTCAAAGCCCAAGATCCACACTCAGAATCCCACAAACTGCATCTATGGTGCTGCTATTGGTGTCCTGGAATTCACAGGTCTATGTTCCTTCCTGTCGCAAGTCCTGGAGCCTATGGGGAGCCGCCCCTCCAAGAATACAGGCCTTCTCCAAGTGCTGCAGACGCGGAGCTACACTGTGCCAGCTGCCCTGGCCTCGACAGGTCTGTTCTTGCTCCTGTGTCTGTCGTCTGGAACACAGCTCTCAGCTGTGGGCACCAACAGCTCAGTCTCGGGGCAGCACTTGCTTCTCCCAAGACAATGCCCTCCCCCAGAGTTTGGGGGCTGGGCTGGGTGTCACCAAGGGGCATCAAAAGGGACCAACATCCTTGCTGGGGACCGCATGTCTTCAGGCCCTTCACCTGGATCGCCGGGTGGCACCAGGGCCATGCGACACTCCCTGTGCCCCCTCACACAGAGGACGACAGGCCCAGAGAGAATAGTTCACGGAGCAGAGGGAAGCGTAGAAGTGCTTCTCCTCCCCTCTGCTCCCCGCCTCCTCCTCTCCCCTTTCTCCTTCTTCCTCCCCTACCTCCCCTTGCCCTTCCCCTTCCCCTTCCCTATCCTCCTCCTCCATGGCCAACACACAGGAGTCTGCCCTTGGGAGTCCCTGGAGTTGTTTTCCAATGTGAATCCTCCCTGGTTTCCGCCTCCACTGCAGCACCCTCCTTCCCCTCGGAGCCTGATTTGTTCTCGGAGTCATTTCTGTGCAGGAACCAGGTAATTTTTAACCACAATATGCACCTCTCTCTGTGTAAAACTCATTATAAAATTATTTGTCCAAATCTCTATGGTAACAAATCCTGCACTTTCCACTGCGGTGTGTCGAAAGAAGATGAACATCAGATGCCTCTTGGCTGCAGTTTCTACCCACCATGAATCTAAATATGGAGCACATTTTTGAGACCCCTTGGAACAATTTTTTAAGGCTGTTTTCTCACTAAAACTAGAATTTCAATTGTTCTGCACTCAAAGCTATTTCACTAATGATCAGACCTGTATGGTTGTGTTCCTTTTGCAATTAAAGTTTGGCACATAAACGTGAAAATATCAAAGGAGCGTCCTTCACTTGTACATTTTTAATAATATATTTTATAACACCAAATAACATACCTTATAGCATCCATTGTTGGGTCCATTAGTGATGGGATTTATCCACTAAAATCTCCTGGGTAGGCAAAAGTAATGTCATAATAAAGTCCAAGACTCACAGCCCTGTGAGGTCAGCTTCCCACCACCAGCCAGCTTGCAGCACCTCAACAAGTAATTACTTCTTTCTTTTGCCCAAAGGCTATATTTCTAACTTTAAAAAAAGAGTAAAAGTAAAAATTATACAATGCACATTGAGCTAAATGTGCAAGCGGATGGCAAAGCATTCCCGCTAGCACTGCCATAAACGCAGACTGAGATGAATGGCTCAGTTACGTGCTAAATGGAGAACCAAGGTTTTCTTTCCATCTAAACTGCTGCCTTAAGTTACAGCAAACATGCCAGAGCATTATGTTGTTTTAAGAATTATGAATAATTCAGTTTAACTCACAATGATTAAAGATTTGAAATGGAAAAAAGAAGGAAGTTCTATTTACTGATACATAAATCTGCCAGTAAGTAGATTTTCAGTGCAGCCAGCGGACGTCACTGTGTGGACTAACACTGCATGCTGGCTGTGGACTGTCTGGGTCAGGAGCTTACAAGAAAAATTACCTTCTGGCCACTGATGTGGCATGTCGAGCCCAGCACACATGTGTGCTGATTGCATGTCACGCTGAGGAGGGCCAGGGAGGTGTCTCTGCTCTCTATGGTAGCGCTGATGTTCAAGGGACTCACATCCAGGGCTTCCACATGCCACGTGCACAACCCTGAGCTCTGATTGTACCCTGCAGGGGACAGACCTCCCACAGCTGGAGAATTTTATCCACTGTTAGGCTGGGGCCTGATACTCAGAAGAAAGACCCAGGACCCTGCAGAGATCTGCAAACTGAGCAGAGAGAGAGAGGAAAGTTCTTGGGGTGACCCCTGAGACAGGCCACCCTCTGGAGCGGGAAAAAGGAGCTGGCATCATGGGCTGCCCAAGGAAGGTAAGGAGGAAAGCCAGGGGTGGCACTTCCTGGAAGCCAGCTAGAAAGGGCCTTCAGAAGGGCAAGTTTGGGAGGTAGACAAATGCCAGTACTGGGCAGTAGGGGCAGTAGAAAGAATCCTTCTTCATCATTGGGAATGATGGTGGAAATGCAAAGTACTGTGGCCACCATGGACATTGGTGTGGAAAGTCCTCAAAAAGTAAAGCTACAACTCCATTTGACCCCTGTATTCCCTCTCTGGGTATCTTCCTGAAAGAGTTAAAGATGACGTATGACAGAGACCCATACACCCTGTTTATAGCAGCACAGCTCACAGTTGCTAATGGATCTGTGTGTCTTTCAACAATGAATGGATAAGAAAATGTAATATTTATACACAGTGGAGCACTACCCTGCAATAAACAAGGATAAACTCGAGACATTCATAGGTAAAAGGATGCACCTTGAGGTCATAGCATTAAGTGAAATAAATCAGACACACAAGATTAAATCATGGTTTCTCTTACATGAGAAATGCAAAATATAAAAGAAGAACAAAAGACAGACAATAGGAAGTAGGAGATAGCTTTTTTTTTCTAATCAGAAGAAAACCAAAAGATGGAGTAGATTAAGTGAGGGACAGAAAGAGAGGTTCAAAACAGAGTTGAAAAAAAACAGAAATAGAGATTTGACGAGTGGGAAGGGGTCACAAGATAGAAGGAGAAGGAAGGGGTGGGAGGAGCAGGGGTGAAAGAAGAGTTGAGCTGCATTACACACATGTACAGACCACATGACAACTGCCATCGATACACAGCACAAATGTGCACATGTGTACAGGTCCTATTTTCTGTTTTTGTCCTGCAACACTTTGCTTGCCCACTTATCCACTGAGAGACAATTCAATCCTTCTACCGTAGGCTTTTGTAAAGGATGAGGACATAGGTCCCTGGTTTCCCTTCTTTGGTACCTGCCCTACAGCGGAATTGCTAGGTGACATGTGATTTTGCATGCAAGTCCTGAGGAGTTGCGTTTCCATTTTCCATAATGGCACCCCCATGAGTGTTTCTGCCACAGTGTACACAGGTTCCAACTTGTCCACATCTTCACTTTTAAGTTTCTATCTTTGTGATACATCATTCTGAGTATGTAGCGGTATTATGTCAGGATTTGCTTTTGTATTTCCTTAATGGCTAAGTGATATTGACTTTTTTCCATGTGGTCTTGGACTATTTGCATATTCTATTTGTAGAAACACCTGGTCAAGTCATCTGTCCGTGTTCAATTATGTATTTGTTGTCACTGTGGTTGCAGTTTCCTTGTAATTCTAACAGTGCGCACCTCTTCCTCCGTGTGTGTGTGCGTGTGTGTGTGTGTGTGTGTGTGATATACCCCTGACTCATGACCTCCAGAGCCAGGAGAGTCAGTGCATCCTCCCCTGCTGAGGCACTGCCTGACAACTGCCAGATTAGGAAATTAGCGGATGCTACATTCAAGCCTCCGTTAGTCACAGTAACATTATGTTGCTCAGCCCAGTACAGGAGAGCACACAGTCGGAGAACAGGAGCACTTAAACAGAAACAAAACATTTTATACTCAGCTGGATGGGAGCTGCTCAAGAGTTTGAAACATTTGCAGCAGTAAAACTGTGGCACCTTACCTGGTTTCACATTATTAATCTTACAGATCTTTCCTCTATCTGGCCTGGGCATTTTGTGTGAGGATAGCCCCCATCTGTGGGTAGAATTCTAGAGCTGATGTGATGCCGAGAGACTTGTAAGACAGAAATAACGCTCCTTGTGTTTGCGTGAGGGCCAAGACACGCTGCAGCCAGTAGCTTTTCAGCCATGCCCGCAGGGCTGCGGTGCAGGGGAGGAGACCAGCTCCGTCCACCCGGAGTGGCCCAGGGGCCCCTGTGGGGACACGGCCTCTGCTGTCCTGCAGCGCGCCACCTCCCAGGCCCACAGAGGCCCCTCTGCTGCTCACCTCACTGAGTGTGAGTTCCTCACTGCTCCCCTCCTGCGAACCCTCCCTCCCCTCCTTCCGCCCCTCTCACCGTGGTACCCTCCGTGCTTCACTGCAAACTCAGGGACGCCAGGCACGGGCAAGGTGTGGGCAAGGGGGTGGAGCCACAGAAAGGCATCAGCTTCCTTACAGATCAGTGCCGTTAAAAAATGCTTACTGGATATTTTTATTTTTAAGAACCTGGAACACTGTATAATAAAGAAGCCAAATATTAAGGGAAACCCTCAAAATATTCCAAAACGAAGGCTCCACTGTCAGGCGAGTACACCGTCTGCACTGTGGGAAGTGATCGAGTCACCGAGAGGCTACAGGAGAAATTCCTGTCCACCTGGGTCACAGGTAAAGCAGTGGTGGGGAGGAAGCAGAGTGGAAAGCACTTGGTATTGTTTTCTCACTTGGCAGAGATCATTTCATGTAAAAGGAATGACGCTTTTTAAATTTACAAATGTTTTACCCAAATGAAAGGAAAATACACAACTGACTTGAGTCTGTATACTTCAGTAAGATTTCAGATGAGCTTTAATTTGCAAGGAGGTGTACAGGGACACCATGTGCTGCTTCCCGGCAGGAGACAGACACCCAGGCTGGGCGGGGCTTCCCTGCCACCGCCCCACTTCATCACATCCCTGCCAGCTGTCTTAAGGGCTATGCTCACCGTCTCCAACTCTGGACACCTTGTGCAGTCCTCCCTCTGGTACTTTCCTTGAGAGTGGCAATAATTTGTGTGGAGACCTTTGTAACTTCAAAGGCCTAGGGCAGGAGGAATCATCCTGTGGTCCTTGGAGAGATTTTCCTAGAAACAGGGGCCTCGAAACTCTGCAAAGTTTAAAGTCAACTTTTAGCATAAGTATGTTTTGAAATTGAACACCAACACCTGTATCACTTCATACAGACGCCATTCTGCATGTATTTTACACGTATATTCAGTATTCTAAGTGGCCCGTACTTCACACCTGGAAAGGATAGCTCAGGGGTTTTTTAAAACAGAACAAAATATATTTACAACATGACTCCACACATGTTAAGAGGTAAGAACCAGATCTCATCAACGGAACCAAGAAAAAGACTTAACATGAGTGAAGAATCACACGGGTACTGGGCAATAGGCCCTGTGTCCTTCGCCTTCACCAGGGAGAGCCAGGGAACTATCGCTGCTCTTTGAGAAACTGAGAAACTAAGGCCTGCTAGACTGGTAACAGCTGGGGTTCTACAGCCCAGAAGTGCTGGTTCCAAAGCCCTGCACACACTGAGCTGTGAGCCAATCCCCGCCTCCAAGACTTCCGCATGGTACAAGGCGTTATCCTTTTAATGGGCTTGTTCTTCCTGAAGACAGTGTCCCATGAAGTGTATGTTATGATCACACACCTACCACATTTACAGAATTTTACTCATTTGAACTAATACTGATGTAAGTGATTGGGAATAGGCATCAACAGAGGACGTATTTTTGCAGAAAATGACCTTTTAAAATATAAACAGAAAAACGTTACTCAAAGGAATATGTTAAATAATTTAATTTAGAATGTTTTCAAAACCTATCTATGGTTATTATATTTCTAAGGAGTTCAGTTATTTTCCCCTAGGTAGAGTCAATTTAGGAAAGTAATACTTTCATTACCAACAGTTAGGACAGGTGTGGTGGACTTTCATGTACTTGCACTTGCCATGTTACTTTTTTTGTTTTAACATCTACTATAAAGGTTTTGTACTTCCCTGCTCAGAAATGTGTTTGTGACAGAATGGTATTGAAAAGGTTGACAAAAATCCATTTTGATTCATAGAGCTTAAAGCAACCATATATTTGTGTGGGGTAAACTGTATTGGCACTTAGAATAACTTGTCTTAGAGAAAAATGGCAGTGGCCCACAGAATCAATCTCTAGGGTGATCAGTTGAGTTTACTATTAAGATTTATTGGAGGTGATGGTATCCCAAGTTCAATAGCCACAGCAACCTAAATGTAGGTTCTTGGGGACTTGCACAAACAAAAAGTTCAACTACATTTAAGGGAAAAACTGAACTACGTTTTATTCATAAATAATTTTTACTGTGATGCCACAGAGTGGAATGGCCTATAAGTCCCAAGCAGTACAATCAGCCAATGCTGTGTGTGTGTGTGTGTGTGTGTGTGTGTGTGTGTGTGTTTGTACTCAGACACACACATAAATAGAAGTTTTCTTTCAATGCTGTAGTTTTGTAATGATCTAGTCTCATCGTGACTGCCTATTTTAAGGAAGTTTAACTTCTGGAGAAGTTGACGTCTTATTTTCAAAATTAACCTTTGTCAAGGGTATTGGTAATAGGCTGAGGTGCAATTTCCCAGGAGCGCGGCGTCCTTTCTGAGTTTGGGAACTACACGTGCAGGTTTTTATGTCCTTGGAGGGTTCTCTAACCCCCCCAGGAGACGAGCTCTGAAGAACAAACCTTGCTGGCTTTAGCTGTCTCTCTCCCACAGCTGCTTTACACGAGGGTTAACTTTCCCACGGACAGAGCAATCAGTTCAAAGGTCTTAGAGAAAGCCTTGCTTCTTTGTTTTGTTTTTTGTTAAAACCTTAAATTCTCATTCTTTTTATTAATGACATAACATTTTTTCAAGTAAGGAAAACCTTTTAACTCTCCAAAGTTTTACAAATCAGAATGGCCATTGCTGTTCTTCAAATAGGAGAAAGGTCAGACACTCTGCTTCCTGCTTTCCCAGATGCAGCCCCATTTGAGGAAAGCAGGTGGGTGTGCACCCCAGCTTCAGTGGCCCCTTTTCCTACAGGGAGGCAGATAAATGGCTGGCAGAGGTCACTGGGAAGTAACTGTGGGTGACTGGCAAAGCAATATCCTCCAGCAGCAACAAGTGAGACGAGCCTGGGGCTCTTCATCCCAGCTGTGAGGAGTGTGAATGGGGCGAGGCACCCATGATGGTACTGAGCAGAGGCACCTCATTCTGGGCAAGGCCTCATCCAGATGGGACCAGGAGACATCAGGTAGGGTTTCCTGGCTCAAGATTGGTGGTTTGCCTTCAACTTAATAGGGTGTTTATTCCTGTCAGGTAGTGGTATATTAGGAACACAGATACCAGTTGGAGCTAGCACAAATAGAACATTTTCATGAATTTAAAGCAAGAAATCCAGCACTTCTCTAACATGCTAGAGACCAGAGATCCACTGGAAGGGAACACTGAGTGGCTGCATGTTTGCATAGTTCATAGCTCTTCAGTTTCATTTGTGTAGGGGGGAGGCAACGTCCATGGGAGAAGACCCACGTCTGTGCTCACAAAACACTGGGGAAAACAAACTCAGGAACAAGAGAGGGGTCTTGCATGGGCGGTGAAAGGCCTGTGCATGCCCTGTGCAGAGGCTCTTTCCAAACGAATGGAAACACAAGAAGAACTTCGTAATGATCTCCAGAAGTGTCTGTCACTGGACGACAATGCCTCCACTATGGTCCTGAACAGCAAGCACTGGACAGCAGGATAGGCTGTGAGACAGCTAGCAGATAAAGTGGCATTTTGGGAGGCAACAGGAGAGCTCAATTAGACAGCAACACACTGATGACACAGACTCAGGTCAGGTCAGGTAGCAAAGTATGGACCCGGGCAGCAGAGGGGCTGGACCTCCAATGGCCATTATGAGCCACGGTGGCACTTCCACTTCAAGTCATGGGTCAGGGAGAGACGGTTTGGCTGGCCAAGTGTTGGTCAGGGCCCAGCACCTGCTCAGGAGAGGAGGGGCACCTGGAATGTGACTACTCAGGTGTAAGGGGTCTGCGAAGGCCAGCTAACTCACTGCCACCTGATAAGAGAGGGGAGCCCAGGGAAAAGGCCACCATTAGATATCATTTTTCTAGTCTGGCAAGGTTCCCCTCTAAAACTTTAACTCAGAAACAGTTAAAATCCACCACCACAACAGCAACAAAAGCCCAATCATCCCTTGCTAATTCTTAGCAATATTATGTTGTTTTGGAAATCCACGTTCAAATGATACAAAGGAGCAAAGACATTGTAGTGGATTAACTAATGGCCAACTTGTAACACCAACTGGACTGAGTCGGCACGGTGCTGAGTGTAGAAGGCCCATCTGAGGGTTGTTGCCAGCAGGATGAAAGGAGAAGTGGAGGGGAAGACGGAGCTCTGTCCTTATCTTGAGCATCGCTCCCTGGTCCTACGCAGGTCCCTCAGCTGCTAGCACAGACCCTTCATCCTGCTAGAGCGGACTTTCTAGCTTCCACCACCGACCTATGGGCCTTCCCAGCGTCGATCCATGAGACAGGTCTGCATGAGACATTGTAGTGGGCCCTAGGTCTCCAGCTGCACTTGTGCAGGACACTGATATGGGATCCAGGCCCTCAGGTGGATTCTTTAGGTCTCTACTGTGTTCACAGACCTCCCGCACTCCTGCATTTGACTCTTTGGGTGAATATTATAAAATAATCTTATAAACTATGTGTCCTGTATTAAATTTATTCCTTGCAATCCCTGACTACAGCAGACAAGAAGACCCTAGGTAAAGTCAAAGAACATAACTAGATATGAATTGTAAATCAAACTAAACTCATGTACCATTGATTTCACAGTAGGCAACAGGATGGAATCACATTTCCAGGGAAAAGTACTTTACACAAAACAAGTACTTCATGATTCAGTTCAAATAGGTAAAATGCTTAGAAGCTGTTACTTCAGGGCAACAAGAAAAAGCAGAGCAAAATAGTCTGCCCTGCCCTGGACTGTTTCTCCTCTGTGACAGCCCTCTGAGATCAATGCCTTTTCCTATACCCATCAGAGCAATGAAGTTACAAGTCACAGTCACCTGGAACCTGCAGAGGCAGGTGGTCTTTGGAGTGTCCACTGGATCTAAGCAAAGGCCAATGCAATGGGGCACAGCCTGGTAGGGTGTTAAGGTCTGTGCCTAGATGTCCCTCCAAAACTTCATGCAGCCATAGGTGGGGCTTTTTGGAGATGGCTGGATCTAGAGTGTGATGCTGGGATGAAGAATGTAATGCTGGAATTATTCGTGGTACAATGCGAGGATTAAGGTTGCCCCATGCTGGGTATGAGTGCTACCCACCTTAATGATAACACGAGGTAGCCAGCCCCCCTCATGGGAAAACTTTAACTCTCAACATTTCTCTCCTTCCCTTACCAACACCATTTCAGTTCCCCTCAGCCACAAAAGCTATCCCCGCCCTCATTCCTGGACAGCAGGATACGTTGTGAGACAGCTAGCAGATAGGTTGTCAGACAGCTGGCAGTTCACCTGCTCAGGTCATTCTGACACAGGCAACTCCTGCTGTTTGGGCTATTCTGGCCTGGACACCCCTCCCTGCCACTTGGGTTATTCTGGCCTGGACACCCTCCCTGATGCTCGGGGCTCGGGCTGTTCTGGTCCAGGGACATCTCCTCACCCCACCCCACCCCTGCCAGTAAAAAGCTTAAAGGCCCACACTTGCCTCAGCTCGGGCGCTACCTTGGTTCGCTAGGTACTCTGTCCCTCCCCCAATAAAGACTTCTCTTGTGTCAGAAGGTCTGGTCTGGTTCCGTGTGGGGCCTTGGTTTCTATCACTTAAGGGCAGGCAGCCTGGATAGAATACAAGGGACAGAAGGAGGGCTGCTGTCTTGCTTGTTGCTTGCTGCTTGCTGCTTTGGCTGCCTCCTGCCTTCCCTGCCATGGACTGTTTCTCCCAGTGATGCTCCCTGCCAAGCCATCCTGCCTTGAGCCAACTGACTATGAAATGAAACCTCTACAAACCTAGAGCCAAATAAACCTTTCCTGATTTAACTTTGGATGTCTGCTATTTTGTCTCAGCAATGAGAAAACTAAACTACAGTGACACACAGGTAGCAATTCTGTGGACTTGGGGAGCAGCATGTGGCTTGTTTGTGATGACACAGATCCAAGAAGCATTTCCTGCTGTCTTTGGCACTGGGGAGGAAGAGATTGTGAAGCTCACACACACCCTCCTCCAGGAGGGACAGGTACCCTGCAAGGGGTCCAGTGCCTGCTTCCAGCCTAGCAGAGGGGGCCAGTGCTGCTCTCCACCCCAGCCTTCCCAGAGGCTCACACAGGGCAGGGAACTGGGCTGGGCTCAGCCATACAAGTGGAACACATGACCTCCCTCAAGAGACCACAGCCTGAGAGTGAGTGTCAGTGCTGTTCTGGCCTCCTGTCACCCTGCTACCACAGGGACACCTGGGGCAATCAGGACAGGTTGTAGCTTGTAGCTAAGGAAGCTGCAGGACAGGATCTGAGGAAGAGCACATAGGGACACCTGAACTACAAAGGGACAAGGAAAACAGTCATCAGAGGGGTTTGCAGCCTCTGTTCCTAGGATCAACAGCCAACAGGAAACAGTTGCTAGGGCAGCACCTATCACCACTCCAAGATGGGTACCTCAGTCCCTTCACCCAGTCCCCAAGGACTGGGATGAATGTGTTTGATGTGGGGGGAAGTATTCTGAGAGGGGAAACAGCCATGATGCCTCAGGGACCCTCCACATAGCCATGTGGCCATGGCCAGGGCACCAAGACCGTGGGGGGTGCATTTCAGTTGCCTCAGGGGGGACTACACTTGACCATGAGGAACCTATACTCCAAAACACCTAGAAGAGTCATTTGAAATATCCTCACCTCTGAGACATGAGAGTATGTGATGTGACCGAGCTAGTCACACTGCCTGGACCACACCCTCATTGCCCTGGTATGCGGTCAGCACACCTCATCCATACACAGGTGCAGGCATCAGGTAACGTTAAAATAACAGACTGTTTCTAACAGAAAGCTGATTGCCCGAGGCTGCCATGATCTGAGGAAAGCTGGGCCACTTTGGGAAGCCACACTCATGTCCAGAGTTGACCTCTCCAGATGTAAGTTCACTTCAGGATGACTGGGTAGGGTAAGTGTGGTCTCAACACTATAGGGGTCATTTTGCCTCAGATCCTTGTAGCCCCACATCAGAACACATGACTCAGTATCTGACTTCTCACACTTTCCCAGCCCTGAAGACTTGTCCTCACGGAGGAAGACCATCTACAGTGGGGCCTTGGTTCTCAAACCTAATTATTTCATGATTCTTGTCACAAAATTCATTCCACAATTCTGGTTGCAATGAAATTTCAAGCACATATAGGACCAGATCATGGAAGAAGATCATGAACTGAAGTTCCAGAGTATCCACAAGGAACTGAGTTGAAATGATCTCTTCAAAGAATATTTCAGCACCAGGAAACTTTCAAATCAGCATATAATAAAATATGGCTAATATTGGACAAATTCATAAAAAAAAATTAAAGAGAGAGATCGGAAATAGCAAGAGATGAAAGGCAACTTTTCAATTCACTGCATTCAATCAGTGTAATCTTGAACTCCAGCCATGAAAAGGGCAATCGATCACTATAATAAACTCCACTAACAAAACAGAACATAACATGATCTGCTAAAATGATGCAGAAAAGGCCATTGGTAATTGTCTTGGTTACTTTTATCTGGTTGCTGAGACAAAATACCCAACGCCCAAAATGAAGGAAGGAAAGGTTTATTTAGCTTACAGTTTGTGGACGTTTCAGTCCATACTTGGCTGCTTCAGAGGCAGAGTGGCACATGGCAAAGGGCAAACAGAGTACAGCAAAAAAAACCAGAGCAAAAGGGAGGAATGGCTGGAAGCAGCCTCTTTCCTTCCCTTACACTGTAAACAGCCTAACCCCACACTGGGGGCATGTAGCTTTCACACAGTGTCCATGCCCTCCTCTTCCACAGGTTCAGGATGTGTACAAAGTAAACACCCTGGCTTCCTGCTGAATCACTCAGTCAAACCTCTAGACTCCCCAAGTTGACACAATGTATCAACCATAACAGTAATATTCAATATCCATGCATGAGGGCTGGGGATATAGCTCAGTGGAATAAGCGCTCAAGCGCAGGGTTCTGAGTTCGATCCCCAGTACCGCAAAAAAAAAAAAAAAAATCCATGCATGAAAATGTCAGCAGCAGCAAACTTGGGATAGAAGGAAGTATCTGTAACTTAGGAAAACCCTGCAAATGATATCACACACAATGATGATCTTTCCCTGGAGCCCAGGGATGAGTAAAGGGTATGAGCTATGACGCCTGTCCTGGGTGTTAGAGAGTGGAAGTCTAACTGGAAAATTAGACTAAAAGAAGACATCACTAAAAGACTGAGAAGAAAATGTAGAGTCACAGTTTGCATCCACACTAATTTATATGAAGAAAATACAAAGAATCTACCAAGAAACTATTGCATTAAAAGAGACAGTTCAGTAGGGTTACTAGACAAAAGGTCAGCACACAGAAATCTGTTCATTGTAATATAACAGTAACAGACTAGGTGAAACAAATTTAAACATGTGATTTAACTCAAATTGTCAAGAATAAATCCAACAAAACACAGAGAAGACTCCTACAGGAAAATTATGAAACACTGGAAAAATTATAGAAGACTTAATTGGGTGGAAGACTTAAATGAGGGAGATGATCATGTTAGTGGACTGGAAGATTACAGAGGAGACAACCTCGAATACACCATGGTTTGCCACTGCAGGTAATGACCCCAGCAGGAAGTCTGTGAACCGACTGATACACTTGAATGAAAGTGATTAGGGACAGGGTGTCCAAACCACAGGAACTCAAACCACAGCCACACATGACAGCTTTCCATGCCCCAGTTCCTGCCCCTGTTTCTTGTGCAGGGAAGTGACACCTACAAGAAATACGGAATTTGGGAGGTTCTGCATTGGAGTTGCATCCCTCCGATGGGGGGAGGCCTGTACCTGCAACACTTGGCCCTCTGCTCCCATTAAAACCCCGCTCGAGAAGGAGATGGGAAGATGGTGACCAGGTGAGCAGCAAGGGAGCGATCCTCTTTAATAAACACCACCAGCTCGAGACAGACTTGGCGAGCGTGAATGCCAGGACCTCGGCTGGGAAGTTCAAACTGGGCGTATTTCTCTGAGATGCCGGGGGAGATGCGGTAGGGCGGACCAGGCTGCCGGGGCGAGACGTGGGAAAGCCCCAGACGCTGGGAGCCAGGGACGATCCGCGCGGGAAGGAAGCTTGACTCGGTCCAAGCACCGTGGGAGCGCAGCCGGCTTGGTCCCTCCGGCCTCCCGAGCCGGTGCAGCCCCCCGGCGACTCCCGACAGAGATCACCTTGTTAGCGGCGGAGACGCCCGGCAATCCCACGTTTCGCACGTGTCGGGTGGGCCGCGCGGAGGGCCCCAAACGCCGGAAGCGGAGAGAAAGATTTGCTGGGTCCTAACGCCCTGAGAACACAGACATCTCGGTCCCTCCTGCCTCCCGAGCCGGCGCAGCTCTCCGGCAACTCCTGACAGAGATCGGCTCTCTGGCGGCGGCAACGCCCAGCGGTCCCACGTTTCGCGCGCATTGGGCGGGCCGCGCAGAAAGCCCCAAAGGATAGACTGGCACCTTGGAACTTTCATGCTTGCAGGGGCTCCAAATACTGGTGAGATATCGGCGCTCGCGACCAGATCACCGAGTGGGGAAGGAGATCCATCCCTATACCTGCAGGGAACCCTGGGAGGGTGGGGGAGCGGTCTTACACACCTCACCCAGGTCACTAGGTAGGGAGTATCTAACCAAAATCTGTACAGCCTTTTAAGCGGAACTCTCAGCAGAAAGCTTAAGGGACATTCTCCCAAAGAGAAGGAATCATTGGAGCAGCCTTTGCAGCTGACCTCCGCCTGCTGAACTGCCTTTGGAATTTATAGCTCCACATTTTGAGTCTGATACCCAAAAATGGGAAAACAGAGGAGCAAAACGCAGTCTCAAAACTCAACCCCACCCAGAACAAGTTTTGAAGAGGAAGAAACAAGGGAACCAGGAAGCCTCATAACTTCAAGATATGAAACGATTGCATCCGAAATTAAACAACTCCAACAGGCCATGAAAGAGCTTAAAGCAGAAATAACCCACATACCC